>PVKS010009417.1:27028-64207 GCA_004027875.1 Aplodontia rufa
CCCCCCCCCCCGGGCAACTCACAGGGTCACCAAGTCAACAGATTCATTCATCTCAGCAGCCTTGATGCAGCAAGCACTCTTCCAGACACTAAGATGATTAAGGAGAGTCCTGTTCTCTGCCGAGGGACACAGACACAAACAGATGTTCGCACGGCAAATCATAAGTGTTAGAGCAGAGGACTGCACACTGAGCTTAGGGCACACAGATGAGGGAGCAATGGAGAGTGCCCAGAGGTCCCAGGAGGAAGCACTGGGTCTGTGAACTAAGGACAAAAAAAGGAAAGAGAATTCCAGGCAGAGGCAGCAGGATGTGAATAGGCAAAAAGGCAAAAGGGAAGGCACGGCCAAGGGGTGTCTTTGTTTGGCAGTTACGTAAGCCCTCTGGAAAGAAGGGGTGAAGGTGAAGAAAAGCCAGAAATAATAACAAAATATGCCCTACTGAAGAAGTCTGGGGCCAGAGCCAAAGAGGAAGCTGTACCTAGTGAAGAATGTGAGCTGAAAAGATAAAGAAGGATACCAAAAGGAGAGCAGTATTATAATGAGGAGTGTTGAGGAAGAGCAATAAATAAAAGCCCCTGAAAAACCATCCACCTGGTAGAAGGAAAATTAGGAGAACGTTGTTGGAGAAAAGAGAATTTCAGAAAGGCACCACTATTAAAGGCTCAGAGACAGATGTTCAGTGGATGAGGACCTCAAAATAAGGCAGAGAGCCCTTGGCATAATGGGCAAAAAATTGGTGGTGTATTCATAAATGAAATATCACATCATACCAAACGTGATGAATGAAAGTTCCATAAAAGAAAGAACACATCTCACACTGTGAAGTTCAGTGAGAAAGTTGGACAAGCCGTAAAGACAGCTTTAAAGAAACATACAGAACCTAGGGATACTTGCTTAGGTAGCAAGAGTGTGCAAGAAAGATAAAAAAAAGCCCTGCATTTAAGATAGTGCTTGTCCTGTAAGAAAAGAGGTAATGAATGATCTAAAAGCGGGCACCTGAGGAGATGCAGAATTCTTGGAATGTTCTGCTTCTTGACCTGAGAGAGGTTTCTATAGGTATTTCCCTGGGGGTAACACTTTTGGCTATACATTTCTGATTTTTGAGATTTTCTGTAATATAATTTATATTTCACAATAAGTAGGGTTAAAAAAATAAGCAATTTGAATGATTAATTCCAGAGTCATGGTGACTTTTGCTGAGGAATTTCAGTAAAGTGGTGGGTGGGTGGGGGAAGACTGATCTTTCTGGGTTGAGGAACTAAAAGAACAGAATTTGGAAGTGTGGAGTATAAAAAATAGAAAAAGGAATAATGATGGAATGGGTGTAAATTCAGGTGGAGATGTTTATTGGATTTGTTGCTCTCGGGCCAATTTCACCTGCACTGCCATAATGAGGGCGAGCATGGGAAGTGACGGCAGGCAGGGGAAACGGGGTGCGTGGGGGCAGAATGGCACACAGGGAAAAATGGCGCTGGACCTTCGCCAGGCAGCTGGTTTTGCTGGCTAACTGGAAGTTGACGATGGGGTTGGTCCTTCAGAGATTGGCTGGTGGATCCATCAATCCATTGGAGCTTGTCCGCCAGCGTCTTGATTGGCTGTTCTTTTCTCGGGCAAGCTGCCCTTTGCCCTGCCCCTTAGCCAGAGGGCATGGCCTCCATGACTTGACTGAAGCCAGGTCCCCAGCCAGGTGCCATGATGCTGTGACGGGCAGGCTAGCTGAAGCCACACTCCCAGCCAGCCTAACATGGATTATCTATTTTGTATATGGATGGAGAATAGACAGAGGTAATCTGGCATTTTGGAATAAGTAACCTTTAAACTAGTATTACTATTAAGACAAACACCGTTACTTCAAATTTGCAATGCATTCAAGTAGCCACAAGTAAGTTACGAACAGCCAATCAAAACATTATTATCTGTGGTTAAAACTCAAGGTTACAAACAAATGCTTTTACTAAACCAGGTTTTTGAAAGCTTTGCTCCTAGTTGTTATTTAATATGAATGTAGAGAATGATTCTTAGAAACTCGGAGTCTTAAAAGTGACTACTTGAAAAACAAAACTAGTGACCTGTCTACACAGACAGATAGTTCAAACCTATGTTGCCAACCATTTACCTTCAAGGGACTGGAATTTTGGGTATATGTGTGTCTTTTAGTTTTAATGCAACATTTAAATTTTGTGATTTTTTTGACACAGCAAAATACAACACCTCAACCTTATAAGAATCAGAATATTGCATCCCACACTAAATGTCTTCCCTCTAGAATCACGGAATGCTAAGAATAACAAGAGATTTTTAAAAGAACTTAACCAACTTGCTGATTTGACAGATTGGGATTGATTCCTTCAAGACTGAATGTCAGTTTTCAGGTCACAAAGTTTCTGGGAAGCCTAATTAAAGTCTTTCAGTCTGGTAATAATTCCTCTATAGCACCACTGAGTGATAAACATTGAGTGTCCCTTATCCAAAGTGCTTTGGATCAGAAGTATTTGGATTTTGGATATTTTGGAATTCTGGAATATTTTCATATATGTCATGAGATGTCTTGGGTTTGGGACCCAATTTCAAACATGAAATTTGTTTATCCTTCATATGCACTGCATACACCTAGACTGAATTTAATTTTAAATAATACTATTTGTGTACCTGAATTTTGGTTGTGACTTGTCACATGAGATCAGGTTTGGAATTTTCCACTTGTGCTGTTATATGCATTTGAAGTTCAACAAGCTTCATATTTTGGAGCATTTTAGCTTTCAGAATTTCCTATTAGGATTGATCAACTTGTATCTCATAGGCCAAATGTTTTTGCCATAACGATGCTAAACAGGCTCCAGATATTCTTCTAACAGAATTTGGTATGTTCCACTAAGAAACGTTCTACATATAGAAATTGTTTTCTTCCAAGTCACAGTTTTTAAAGATATAATACATAGCTGAGTGTTACTTGCATTCTGTCACAGGGGGATAACATTTATTAACAGAGAACTCTCTTTTGTACAATGTCATTGGAAAGTGACTTGATTAATGGAAATTCTCTTTAAATGTAACACAGTGCAAGTCCAAGTTCTGAGACAGAAGGTCAGCTGCATAATCTTGTCAGCTTCCATTACCATAGGAGCACAGTTGTGTTGTCTTTGATGTCACTGTGGATGACATGATGAGTGCTTCCCTCACCATCACACAGCAGAAGGACAGAAAGCCTGTTTCCTTAGGTGGGGAGACCAGGCTACACTTCCCCTCCAAATCTCAGTCTTTAGGGAGTTTATTCATAGACTGCCCTTATTCTTCTTTTAGGAAAATTACCCTCTTTACAGTAGTGACCCATGTGACACACCATATGAGGCAGGGCAGAGCATACCGAACTAATTCTTGTTAGCACTTTTTTTTTTTAAACCACTGATTTTGTGATTAGGGCTACATCCTCCAAATGAAGAAACTTTGCATTCAGGCAGCTTGCAGATCTTTATAGCCATCAACCTTCCCAGTGAAAGGCTGTCAATGAAATCTTATACTTTATCAGTTCACAGAGCCACTTTCATCATTTATAATTCTCAACTCACTTAGATCTAGTTGACCTTGTGGTATCCTTCCTTACATATAGAAGAACTAACACCTTTATCACACTGTACGTGCCTTGAAGGCAAATTATGAGGCTGAGTCACTTTTGCGTTCCCCAGTATGCATAGCTAGCCCAGTGAGAAGCAAAGTGAATTTTCAATAAGTGTAGAAAGAAAGAAAGAAAGAAAAAAGAAAAAAAGACAATGCTTTCTATCTTGCTGCTTTATTGCGTCTGTGTTTCTAAGGGTAGCTAACTTGCTTTTTGACCTCTGGGCAGCATGTGACAATGTGACCATATGTGCCTCCTCCTGTCCTGGCCTCTGTGGTCCTCTCTTGTGCCTTCCCTGCAGGAGGATGCCTTGTCAAGGTTTCCTCTGTCTCCATTCCTGCAAGACTTGTGCCTGTTGCAGGAGGATGGCCACCTCTCTTCCTCCTCTTCAGAGACTGAAAAGCTTTTAACACATTCCTGAATGTTGTTTCTATGAATATTTATGTAAATAGTATTACTTTTTTATATAAAATAGAATGTGGAAATATAATAACGGAGTAATGTAGAAAATAAATAGAAACATTCAGGCAAAATGTAGTAGTACACTTGTTTAAACTCATGATTTGTGAATGTGCCGTAGATGTTTCTGGCTTTAGTATTCACTTACTTACCTGGAGTCAGTGCTTCCAGGCACTGAACAACAGGCCAGGGCCTGCCTGGGCTGAGACCCCCAGAGGCGGCCCATCGCAGCTGTGTCTGTTCTGGCCTGAGGTGGCTGTTCTTACCGGCACCTCCACACCCCGGAGCAGTCATGGGATTGCAGCTGTCTCAGAAATCCTGAGCTCTCCTGGGAACTCACAAAGTCCCTCTCAGTAGTTGTTGATTTCTTTAGTGGCTTCTCAATTGCATTTATGTGCTTGTGCATGTGACAGGAGGACTTTGGGAATGGGTCTACCTGTAGTATCGAGGGGACGCTTTGCCATCCCTCTCATCTGAAGACCTCATTTTCCGGTGAAGACTTGGGATGATCTAAGTGACCACTTTGCTAACCCATGGGGATGCTTATTGCTCCTTATCCGTCTCTCTCATGGTTTTCTAGATGTCGGCTCTTCGTCACGAGCTTCTCATTTATGACATTGTTCACTTATCTTGACTGGTCTTAGTTTTCCTGCTATCTACTTCCAATTATTTTATGCATTTTCTGCGGAAGATATCTTTGGCTTTCAAAGAGATTTACATTTTCCAAAGCACTGTCAAATACATGCTTATTTGACTGTATCAATGCATGTATTCATATGTACGTATGAATATGTCTGTTAGTTTTCACATTGTCAATGTGAAATAGACCAAATTTTAGATATTCGGACTGAGAACCACAGAAGTTCTGTGGCTGTTGTCATCCAGAAGATATCCAGCATACTGAAATTTGCGTGCAGTGATTCCAAATCCTGTGCACTTTGCTCCCCTTCTAGCAGCCCGGCTTCATCACCCTTCCAGACCTGGGGGCAGCACAGCTTCTTGGTGCTCACTGGGCTTCCTCTCTTAACTACCATGGGGCAGTGCACTGAGTCCACCTCCTTCCTGAAAGCTCTTCCCAACAAAGCCAGTTTAGAGTTATTTTTCTATACATACTTGACACTTCTCCCATTTATTTTGTGTTTATTCATATGACCTTTAGTGTGGTTATATGACTGTGAGAGAAATGGGGGGAAATAGACTTCGGAACTGCCTGAATTTGACTTAAAGTCTTGACCACTAGAGTTAGGGAACAGACAGATGCCAATGGTGGGAACATGAGGTTAACAGAAAAATTCTGTAAAATGGGTCCTCTGTGCTGACTCTCATATGCTTTCTTTTCCAGAAAGCAATTTACCTGCAATCTTGCCTGGCCTAAGTGGACAGGCTACGTCACATTCCCCAGCAAACTACCTATCATCTGTAGGAGAAATGCAGGCCCAAAATAGTGTCAATAAGAGTAACTTAAGTTTCCCCGAAGGGGAAAACTTTTGTGACCAGATCCTGAAACTCAGGGAGATAAGTATAATTCCTCCTAACTATAAAATATGTAGATTGTAGGTGTAAGAATCCATTTAGAGGGCCTGGAACAGTGGCTCAGTGGTAGAGCACTTGTCTGACATGCGTGAGAACCTGAGTTCAATCCCCAGCATCACATACTCAACTAAGTGTTGGAAAGTAATAGAGTTCACTCATGCTTTCTCTCTCTCTCTCACAAAAAAAAAAAAATTAGAACTGGTCAGCTTGGGCCAAGGTGACCTAGAATTGTCACAGCAGTGAAGACTTAAAGGTCTGATGTCATCTTGCTGTCAGTTAAAAGTCAAGAGGTGGATCTGTGTGGGAATCTCTGGAAATTTCTTTGGGATTCCCCAATAGAACTGGAGTGCAGAAGAGGCATCTTATCTTGCTCCTCTCTGAGAGGACCCACCCTCAAGCTTGACAGTGTCCCCTTTCCCTTCTCCTATCCCTTCAATAAATTCATTCCTGTTACTCGGAGCAACGTTACTGAAATCCTTCTGACTTGATCACGAGAATTGGAATGGAGGGAGTTTTTGTGCTGCTTCAGTTTCCCCGAAGGCCCCAGTTCTGTAACACTACCCAGCTTTTATAATGTTAGGTCCAAGTTAATTTCTCTGTGAAGACTTGTTAATTAATCCAAAGAGATTTTGTTGAATGCCTACTACATTCCAAGTGTGCACAGTGGTGAGCCAGACACAACAGAATGTGAGGGAGATAGACAAGGAAACAAATCAGGAGAAGCAAGACAGTGCTCAATGATTTCACAAACATCACATACAGTAAGATAGGGATTCTCAGAAGGTTCCACATTAGACTGGATGGTCATGGAAGGTCTCTGAGAGAGAGGATGCTTTGCTGAGATCTGAATGAAGTGTGAGTCACATAATGTGTCTCTCCCTGCAGAGACCTGATGAGGAGCTGTCCAGGCAGGAAGACTTGAGGTTCGAGATAACTTGACTTATTACAGAACAGAGAGAAGGCCACTGTGGCTGGGACATAGTGAGCGAGCCTCGTGGTCATCCTGGTAGTGGTGAGGTTGCTCATGTGGGGATGTTAGGCAGCAGTAAGGAGGGTGGGTTTTGTTTAATTGCTAGGAGAAGTCAAAAGGGAGGACTGTAATACCTTTTTCCCGTTGGGAATGTAGAATGACTTAACACAGGAAAGTCCGCAGCACAACGCCAGGGAAGCTCAGCACTCTGGTCTTCATGTGTTTGTTTTGTTGTCATAACTACACCAGAGGCTCTTCAAATGCAGGGGCCATATGCCATACTGTCATGCCTCCTACACAATGCGACAGTGTGACACCGATAGTTTGAAAAGGTTTGTTCGACTAAGTGTGGGCCTGGGGTGCCACTCCGCAATACCCGGTTCCAAGTAGGTGACTTGCTGTTCTGAATAAAACAGCTGAGCCCCGCTTCTGCTTTTCCTGTTGCCTCGCACGCAGGAGGCTGCCGAGCTCTGTAACAGCCACTAGCACACAGTGGTGTGTGTAAGCGTCCATAATTCGCAGTTCAATCTATATTTAATTGCCATTTTGGAAAACATCGACTTTTGTGTGGTTATCCAAAAAAATAAAATAAAATAAAAAAGAACAACGTGAATATAAGGGATGAAGAATCCACTTAGCATCTTGGAAAGGGAATACATTCAGAAAAGTTGGTTTTCTTTTTATTTGCCACACCATCTGCTTTTCAGATAAGCAGAACTACTGAGTTCTTTATTGAGATACATACTGTTACTTAGACCTTGAAAGTTTATATCTTCTTGAAAATGCCAAACGTCTGAATTTTTCTGTGCTTTGGAGCATGTATCCTTTTTTTTTTTTTTTTCTGACAGAAAAGTGATCAGACAGAGACCCTCCTATCTGGGCTTCCTTGGTAAAGGTTCTTCCTGAATGGCAGCTTCCCAAGAGTCGTTTGTCACTGTTTTTGTTTAAGAAGTGGAAAGACTTTTATATTTTTTCTTTGTATATTCACATTCAGATCGCTCACTTGGGGACATGCGCTGGGTTTTAAATTTTCTGTGTTTGGAATTAGAGTTACCTCTTGGGTTTTATGCAACTACAAACCTGAGCCAATTTACCACTCCCCTGAATTGGTGACTCTTTTTGTTGATTCTTTTCATTTTCTTCACAGAAGGTCACCTTCAGATGATGAATAGACACACTAGCCTGAACTTTAACAAACATTTAAAAACATTTCTTTAATTTTCATCCATCCAGCTCACTTTGGAAACAATCGACAGAAAGGGTAAAACTCTGGAAAGTTAAAGCAATCCATTATTTTGTGAAATTCTCATCCTCTTGTCTTTAAACTCCATATTTCTTATTGATAAAAACATCAAATTAAGTCCAATAGCAAGAAAGCAACAACCATCAAATCAAAAATGCTCTTACTCCTTTGATATGTTCTGTCTTTAATTGTTTTAGATGTGTTTTAATGGCTCATGTCCCAACTGAAATGGAAACTTCTAGAGGGAACGGATCATACCAGATAGTGCTGTCTACTCCCCAGTGCCAAAACCTTGATTAGACCCTTGAAGGATGTGTGGTAAATAGAATAGAATATTTTGAGACACTGGACTGATATTGTTTGATGACTCCCTCCTGAAATCTAAAACCTCATGATATTGCACTTGTGACAGTAATTAAACTATATTTAACTTCTGAGTCTTTGAATTTGACATGCTGCAGAAAAGGAGAGAGAGTGCTAATAAGGCCTTATCCATGCTAAATACATGGCTGCATTTCTGCTGTATAATTCAGGCCCTCCAGAAGAAGGCCTGTGTATTCCTTTTTTTAAAGATGGAATACTTCAAAAGGGAGAATGCTAATGAGGATAGCTTAATTTCTTTCCCTTCTAAATCTGTTCCATGCCGCATTCTTCGGAGCTTTTTACTGAAGGTCACAGGGTGCAAAGCTAGTGACATTTTAATGTCTAGAACATTGACAGTTTTTCTCTCCAATTTTTGCAACAAAGCTAATGAATTATGGTGAAAAAAATTATATGTTTCAGAATAAGGTTTTATGAAAATAAAAATAATGATTCATTTCCCTCAGGTAGACTGTGATAGATTTTAATAAAACCATTAGCCTATAGCCATTTCTTATAAGAATGAGTGAGGGCTGGTTTGGAGGAAGTGCTTTTCTCTGCACCAAAAAACAATGTGTTGGATGTGCTTTTAGGCCATAAATCTCCAGTTAATTTATACAACTCTAAATTAGCTTTCCTTAATACCGTTAAGTTTTTGGATCTATATGTATGAACTCTTCTTAAATAACCATCATGTTCTTTCATAACATGTTAATATTGAAAAGAGAGAGGTAGAAATGCATATTTAACACTTTGACCTATGGACTCTGGTGCTTAATTTTCTACCCGAAGAATTTGGAAAAGAACATCTCATTCTTGAAAACAACTATGCTGTTAGGAACGTTGTTTGAGATTTCAGTATAACAATGATTGTTTAAAGTTTATTAAACCAGTAAAAGTAATTTAAATAATAAGTACTCAAAGTTGCAAGGGGTTTGAAAAGGATATTCTAGTATGTAGCTGGTATAATTGCTTTTCCAATAATTGGAAAGCAATCTGCCTTGTGTTTTAAAAATGAAAATGTGGGGGCTGGAGCGGTGGCTGTGCAGTTATGGTGCTTGCCCGTCATGTGCAAGTGCACGGGTTTGAACCCCAGCACCACATGAGCAACTAAGTGTCGGAGCAATGAAGGACATGTGAAAAACTCAATAAAAATTGATTCTCTCTGTCTGTCTGTCTCTCTCTCACTGTCCTTCTCTCTAAAAAAAAAATTGAAAATGTGTTTTATTTATTTATTCATTCATTCACTTACCTCTTTATTTATTTATTTTGGGTGCTGGTGATTGAACTTAGGAGTCTGCATAACCACGAAGGAACATCCCCAGCCCTTCCGCCTTTTTTGAAATAAGGTCTCACTAAATTGTTTAGTACCTTGGTAAACTGCTGACCTTGAAATTGTGATCCCTGTGCCTCAGCCTCCTGAGTTGCTGGTATCACAGGCATACATCATCTATGTAATTTAATCTTTTCCCAGGAATTTCATTTTCTAATGGTATAATAGGAAGTGTGGAGAATAGTACATTATAAACTCATAGAGGTATTGTGCATAATTATAAAAAGCAAACTGTAAATCCAAAGAAAGAAATAATAATGGTGTAATGCTTATGTAAATCAGGGTTGTTCTACTCAATGAAACATAATGTGGTCCTCAAAACCTTGGTTAATTGGCATCATAAACATGCTGAAAATATTTATTGTAAGTAAAAGTAGGCTTACCCCTTAAATTATATTGTTTTAATGTTACAAATACCAAACTGTTTAGGAAAAAATAAATTAAGATTTGTTTGGGTTATGACATCATTCACTTATTCATCCAACAAGTAGCCTGTATAAATGACACACATATTTTTATTTATTTTTTGTGCAAACTATGCAAAGTTTTCATTACTGTCCCCATTTTAAAGGTTAGGAAAATATGTAAATAATATGATGCTTTAGATCAGAAACTCAGTGTTCAAGTTTGTTGCCATCAGTCCAATACAGTGGATACTGAATGTATGCTACGTTCTTTGTTTTTCCTTAAAAATATAATAGCTTTATCAATTTTCTAAGTAATGACTAAAACATGTGAAAATTACTCAAAACAATCCACAATCCAGAAAATCTGCAATTCAGGTACCAATATTATAATTCTGGTCAAAAACATGATTGAGACAATTATTATTTGAGAGAGAAAACTGAATAATTTTCCTTAACTCTTTGATTTTAAAGTACTCACTATATGACTTTAGGCATTACCTAAATTCTCTGATTCAATTTTCTTATATTAAAACAGTGTTAATAGCCACAGTTTTTTTTGAGGATTAAATGCATGTATTAGATGGTAGACATATAGCTTGAAAAATGACTTTTTGCTGCAACCCATCTAATATTTAATGAATAATTCATCTCTTTTGTCATATTACATTGGCTACATATAATGCTATATAATTATATTGATAATAGATAGCTTTTAAAAGTAGTTTCACTGTTTAATCCTCAATGTGTGTATCATTTGTATTTGATAGATATTATTCATTAACTTAAGAGGGATTTCAATTATTTTTAATTCAGTTTTTAAAATGCAAGAATTTCTTAAATTTTATCAAAGATTTGTTCCTAATATCCAGATTATTGTGTCCTTAAATAACAAGTTCAATCACATTCATAAGTTTTCTAATATTGAATGATCATTGTAATTCTAGAATAAACTCTATTTGGTAATTACAAAGAATCTACAACTATCCTTCTAACTTTGCTTATGTGTATGTGGTACTTAGCAACTTGATGTCTGTTTTTCCTAAGAGATAAACAATGAGAGTTTATTTTGTGTTCTTGTGTATTATGTTTTTTTCAGTCTGGCTATCAATTTTGTACATTTTTCTGGAATAAAACAGATCATTAACTTGCATTTCTTATTGTTTGAAGCTTGTAAGTTTGATCAAGTTTGCCTTGATGCCATTTGAGTGTAGTAAATTTGTGGGAGGAAGATGTATCTGAATTCTTTTTGACTTCTGTGATTACTGATCTATGAAAAAATTTTAAATCTTGCCATGTCAGTGTGGAAGTTTCTATTATTTTCCATTTCATATAAATTTCATATTTTGCATAAGATTTTATCTACTTTTTAAATACTTCATTATCTCTGTACACCCCAATTTATTTCCAATGTGAATTACTTGCATTTTATTTTATTTGTTTTTTTTTTTCTTGACAAATATCTAGAAAAGGTTGATCTATTTTGTCTATTTTTTGAAAAAGTCTTTGGTTGCCAGGCATGGTGGCACATGCCTGTAATCCCAGTGACTCAAGAGGCTGAGGCAGGAGGATTGTAAGTTTGAGGCCAGACTCAGCAGCTTAGTAAGGGCTTAAGTAACTTAGTGAGAACCTTTCCCAAAATAAAAAGGGCTGGGATTGTGGGTAAAAAAGCCCCTCGGTTTAATCCCCAGTCCAAAAATAAAGTCTTTTGTTGGTGTTATTTTATTTTTCTTGTGTTTACTGTGATATTTTTTCTATTCTATTAATTTTCCTTCAGTTACTTTGATGACATTTAATTCAGATTGATATCACGTTAATTCTATCCTCTTTTATATTTCAAAAAAGAATTTAAAATGTAAATGTTCCTCTTTGCTATACAATTGCTTTTGGTGTAAACTTACTTATATTGCTTTCTAAAATTATTGTTGTTTGCCTAGTGGGTAATTTTTCTATGACATTTCATTTATGCTGTTGTTAAATTGTTGTTTTGTTTTGTAAGTTGCGTGTAGCTGGATATTTGTTAATCAAGTCTGAAAGTTTATGTTTTAATAGGAATATCTAATTTACTAATTTTTATTATGATCTTCTGTCATTTAATTTTCTTTCTTTTTCTAGAGAGTTAATTTTGCTTTTTCATCTGGTTTTTGTTTTTCCTTCACGTAGCTGTGTATGTGGTGCTGGGGATTGAACCCAGGTCCTCCTGCATATCAGGCAGGCACTCTACCCCTGAGCCACCTCTCCAGCCTTTCATTGTATGATTTCTTATTTTATTTATTTTTTGGGTCAATTAGTTTATATTTTATTTATTCTCCATTCCAAAATAGTTTTGGCATTCCTCTCTTTCAATTCTCCTCATGAACATATTTATATAAAAGTATTTATTCTTGAAACTCATTCAATGTCTAGAACTTCCATAACCTTTTCATCTATTTAAGGAAATTGTCTTCTATTATTTTCTTCATTATTTCTACTAATTTCTCTCTCTCTCTCTCTCTTTTTTTTTTGGACCAGGGATTAAGCCCACGGGTACTTAACTACCTAGCCACATCTCCAGTCCTTTTTATATTTTATTTTGAGGTAGAATCTCACTAAGTGGCTTAGGGCCTCGCTAAGTTACTGTGGCTGGCTTTTAACCTGTGATGGTCCTGCTTCAAGTCTCCTGAGCTGCTGGGATTGCAGGCATGCACCACCATTTCTGGCTAATTTGTCTTATTGGTGGTTGTTAGGTCTTCTGAATCTGTCTTGTTATTGCTTTATCTTGTAATTCTTATGTTTTTATTCTGCTACATTAAATAGTGGAGAATTTCTCAGCACAATCGTCCATTTCACTAATTCAGCATTAAGACTATCACTCTGAGACTTGGTTTCCCTTTGATTTCTCGTATAAATAAACAGCTCTCATTTTAAGATTTCAAATTCCTTCTATTTTATAGTAAACTAATTTTTGTGGATGGGACATCTTTTCGAGTCTTTAAGGATTCTAATTGTACTTATTTTAATGTTGTCTGTGATTTCTTATGTTAACCGTGCTTCCTTGGTTTGTTCTAATACCTGTCTTCACGTTGCTGGATTTTCTGAAGTGCATTTGCATTTCTAATTGAGAGTCAAGACTGGTGAGTAATGGTGGTTAGAGATGGATTCCCCAGCAGAAAAGAGTACAAGAGTGCTGACAATCAGGATTCCATTTTCAAGAGCTTTGAGGGGAGAGACAGTATGTGTTTGTGACCAGGCGCTCATTCCTTCCACATACAGCTTGATGGATGCAGAGGGTGCTTATTCTTTGGGGACTGGAGAAGACTGGGGGGTATCACTGAGATGTTCTCTGTCTTGCCCCTTTTGTAAATTCCATGCTGATTCCCAATGATCTTCAGAGAGCTCTGGTCAGGATGCTCATGGTTCAAGCAGCGGTACAGCAATTCTATAGATCCCTGTCCCCCCCCCCCTCCCCCAGCTGTGCCTCCAGCCCCTGCTGTCTTCGATCTTGCTGTTCCTTCTGGATTCCGAGAGGAACACTCACTTCTTCTTTAGTCTTTTCAGTGGCAGCCTCAGCTCTGTAGGATTTTATCATCAGTCTGACCTCATCTTCCTCCTGTCCCGTAGATACTCCCCAGTGTTCTGGTCTGTGACTGACACCCTTCCCAGGTTTCCAGTGCTACCACGGATTTATTATTAGTTTTAAGTATCTTCTGTTATTTTAGTGGCATCATGAGAAGTAGGAAAGATTAATACATATGCTTACATATCTATCACGAGTCAGCAAAACTTAGTTTTTAGTATTAGTAATCAAAGTTTCTTCCTTCTGGGGAATCAGCAGAGTTTCTTTTACAAAATTCACCACTTTTCTGTCTTTCTTTCTTTCTTTCTTTCTTTTTTTTTTAGCTTTGAATAATTAGTTCAGAAATACTAAGTGTTAAGTTCTTCATCACATGCTTGGCACAGATTTTCCTATATCTTCAGCGCCTGTAAATTCAATATTATTTTTCCCATTTTGGAGATTTAAAATCAAATGCATGGGGCAATTTTAATTAGCAAATGATTTTAAACAGTGTAACGCTTTCCAAGGCCATACATTTAGGGAGGAAAAATTGATTTAAATGTAGAACACTGGAGATTTCATAGCATAACATGAAATATTTTGTGGTTTTGCAATTGGTTTAAGAATTTCCTCATTGTAATTTCAAAAAGGAATTTAAATGTGTGTGCTGATTTTGGGAGAGACTGTCTCTAAATCCACTAAATAACTGAGAGTCTCCAGATACCTCATTCCACCACTTTCCTTGTACTTTTGGAGACAATGGTCTCTGCAGTGCGTTAGTAGATGCGCAAATGCTCACGACATTTATATCTGTGTCACTTGTTGGCAACAATCACTCCCATGATCTAAGTATCAGCGGTATCTATTTCTGTGGTGCAAGTTTTGACTCTACTATGAAATGTATTTCCACGGAAAATAAAAGCAGAAAACAATGGAGTTTAATGGGAATATTTATGCATAGAGATGAGAGAGGGCCTCATAGCTTTAAATACCTCCAAGTCTTTTTAAATCAATTCATTAGTAGTCATGTGTAATTCAAGACCCCAGTGCAATCTGTTTCCTCAGGTTGATGTGACTGACCACAGAACTCTGGAAGAGGGAAAAAATATGTAGATTCTTTGAAGTAAGGATGTTTAAAAAAAATCTACCTCATCATTTAAACAAGAAGGGAAAACTGTCAGCGGTGTGAGTAAAATTGTATTATCTAATGCCAATGGCATTACTTAAGTGACTTCAAATAATTTTTTGTAATGCTTTGGCATTGGTGTCTCTCCAGGTTGGTTTGAGCTTTAAGAATGATCTAGGCTGGTTTTTCTCCTATTCCTTAAGAAAGAAGGAGTGTACAAAAATATATCTTTATAATCGCTATCTTCACTGTCCCTGAAACAGTTAGCTTCACAAATTTTTATTGATATTTTAGTTGAGTCAATTAAATGTGCACAGAGAGCATTGTATGTTAATTCACTTATTACATGTGGCTTTTTTTCTTTCTCTACTTTCTGGCCTTTTCAAAGCTTTAAGTAAGGTATGGTTGGTATTCAGATTCGAGGAAAAATTTGCTCTTCTCCACTCTCTCCCTTCTTCTTCCTCCCCTCCCCACCCCACCATTCCTCTCTAGTCCTCCTCTCCCTTCCTTTCATTATCTTTTCTTTCTTACTGTCATTATTCTATCCTTAGACTGAAAGTATAGTTTATACATTGAGAGTCAGGTCCATATTCTAATCATACCCCAGGCTGAAATAATAGTTTGGGCTTTATCAACTTGAGCAGCTCTGGAGCCACTTGGCTCTTGTTTTTCCCCTTTCCTCCATTCTGAGTGCTATTTATGTGAATTTTTTCTAATTCAGTTACTCCTACTGCTAATTAGCGGTCAATTACTTCACATTTAAGCACTTGGTTCTTGAAAGAAGCTCCTTAAAAATGTTTAAAAGCAACCAGCATCAAAACAATATGGAAGTGAATTCAAGATTTAATTCAATTTATCAGACTATTTCTTAGCTTCTGAAAAATTCAGATTGTTTTCATATTGCAGTATTATCTTTAACCTTCTTCATTTAATTCTGAAGAAGTGTTATTTTCCTATCCATTTCCAGTTCTAGCCAGAGTGAGATAAAAACAATTTTCATTTTCCAAAAATTGCCATTTTATATTTTTTGCAGATTTACATAGATCTATTTATACAGACCCATAGGGAGGCTTCTTATAACAGGGGGATCAAAAGTTGACCCAAACCAAGGAACACATTGAATTTATCTTAATGAAGCCTTAGCTAAAAGGAAATATTTGAATCACTGACACTTGAAGAAAGGCATTCTTGACAGCGAATGTTTATCTTTTATTTGTGACTATAAATATAATTCACATTCATACATAACATTCTTAAAATAGAGGAAAATAAAAAGGAAAGACATAACAGCTATAACCTCATGATTTAGAGATGTTTACCACGACATTTGGATACATTGCTTTCCTGTAATCTTTTTGGTAATGCATGTTTGTATGTAAAGTTATGAATAAAATTTTAAAGTTCCATATATATAGTTTAAGAAAATTTATCAATTTTATTGGTTCAAAGTGGAGCCTAATTCATTTTCTAAAATGACGGACCTGGAGCATCAAAATATTCTCTGAACTAAACAATTATTTCAAACTAATTTAATCATTTCAAACTAATTTATTATAGGCAAGTTTAGACCCTTAAATGTTCTTCTAAATGGTCCCATTAGTTGTATCATACCATTTTGATTTATAATCATTAGGGGAGAGGAGAAAGATTCTCCTGTGTGCTTGTTGAAATTCTAATTTTATTCATTAATTTGAGAAGCTCTGATGAACTACACTATTGAAGAAAGTTTTAAACTCTCTCTGAAGAAACTTAAATTTACTGCCCTCAAACTGTTTTAAGACTTCAAGCTAATGCAATAAGTGTTCCCACTGAAATAGAAATTAATAGCTGTAATGTGTGATCCATTTTGCTGTTCTCAAGAGTAGGAGGCTCTCAAGGTTGTTGGGTGTGATTTGTAGGACCTTTCAGAAAAAGAATGCAAGAATTATATTGCACTTGGCAATTTAATAAAAGGATATTTGCATAAGCATATTGCTAGGGCCCCTCCCAGGGTTTTGGAAAGAGCCCATGTAAGTGAGCAGCCCTGAAGCTAAAAGCTTCATATGCTTCATAGTAAATTGCCTTGGCTCAGAAGTTAATGTTAGTCTTGCTTTCAGAAGCATAGTTACTTTTCACCTTATGTTACTCAATGTGGTTTTATATTCAGGCATCCGTTGTTATACACCAGGAATTGGTTCCAGGACGCCATATAGCAGATACCAAAATTTGAGGAGGCTCAGGTCCCTAACACCAAACAGTAGAGTTTTCGCTTGTAACTTACAAACATCCTCCTGCAAACTTTAATCTCTAGATTAGCTACACTGTCCAATACAGTGTAAATGCTGTAAGAAATTGTTATGGCTATTGCTTAGGGAATAATGATTAGGAAAAAAATCTGTAAATGTTTGGTATACATGCAAATTTTGTTTTATAATATTTTGAATCCAAAGTTGGTTGAATTTTCAAATGCAGAAGTGTGAATGTGGAGGGGAAACTATGTTTATTTCCAGTGAAAGAAATGGTGAGGGTAGGATGGGGAAAATTAGGCTGTGCTGAAGATTCTGCTTCAGGTGATGGCTGTATCAATAACATGTTTTTAGCACATGACTAGTCCAGATTCAAAAGTCAGAAAACGCGGTCTAAGCTGGCAGCCAAATAAGGGAATACCAGAAACAGAAAATCCCCCTCTCAGGAGTCCAGTATGCAATCAGAAAGGCATTTCTGGGACCTTGGGGCAGCAGTGAGAGGCAGGTGTTTTCACCCCTAGCTAGAGCTTGCTCCTGGGGTGAGTCTACATGGGGAGTGGGAGAACTACCTGTCTCAAATGATTGGAGATGGGTGCACTAGATCTACAATGTGTCCAGGCAAAAATTGTATAGCATTCACAATCATCCAGGGTCACTTTGGTCATAGTCACAGGCCCACATGATACAAAGGGAAGGAACGCAGAGTCTATTTTTCAATGGAAGAGTGATAATACCACATTGTAGGAAAAGCAGGTGGGATGGGATGTATTGCTGTGGCCATCTGCAGAAAACAAAATCTGCTGCCGGGATGATAATAGTAGATATTTATCAAACGACCTTATTATTTACCAAGTGTATGAGATTTACACTCATCTATAACACCATTTTAATTTCTCAGTACAACACTCTGAAATAGTAGCCTGAGATATCTATTTTACATATGTGAAATAGATGTGGATTAGAGTCTTTATTGCATCCAGAATATAGGGGACAAGAGGTGGAGCAAAGGTTTGAACCCAAGTCCCTAGAGTCTCCATAGTCTTAATCCTTCAGCAGAATTGTTTTCAGGATTAAACAAAAACATTACACAAAATGTCTTGCAAAGTTGTAAGTTTGCAATACAAACAAATCTTTCTTGAGGGAAAAAACTTCAGGAAAAATTTCAGAAATATTGGAATTTCAGACACAATAAATGTGTCTTGTTGCTTGCAAAATTAATATAATAAATCATATTGCGGTGGAGTTTTAGTAATTCTTGAAGACAAACCTTCTCAGGATCTTTTTATTTTTGTTCTCTCTTATTCTATTCCTTCACTCCAGCATCCTTGGCAACCCTTGTGTTTCAATTATAAAACCAGAATATTTTCAAGTTATAAGAAGCCTTAGATATTATATAGACCAAATCCCGAGAGTTTTTAGGTGTGGTCTCCAGAAAGGTGATGTCTTTTAAGAATAAATATTCATGTAGACTATTTTGCAATTTTGCCCATTATGTTTTCAAATAAACGTCCCCTTTCCAGGAGTTGGTCCATACAGCCCTAGGGAACGACAGAGTTAGGGTAAAAGATTTATTCTTAATTTATTTTGGTGGTTAAATATTTAGGCTTTTTATTGGAACTTTTAAAAATCTATTAATATTTAACAAATGGCAGTCTGTGTTTAGTGCAGAGTGACTTCTCTGCATTCCTGAAACCTGCACTGCATAGGAGTGGGCCTCTAAACGTGGACTGGTTGCAAAGCAGTGGAGACGTATCATCCAGGATATATGGCCTCTTCTTGAGGTGACGCGTTTCATTAAATAAGACAAAGGACTCCCACAAGTGTATGTGAGCGTGTTTGTGGCAGGGAAATCAATTTCAATTATTCTGTAAAACACACTCCGCTTCTCCCTGCGCAAAGCCTTCTGTGGAAAGCTCACGGGCAGCGCAAAGCCAGACTCTCCTTGCAGGCGCTGCTCCGTTCCTGGAGAGGGGCTGCTCGGGATAACTCGGGGGTGGGTGGCAAGGATTTACAGCCCCTGGTGTATCTGGAGCTGAGCCCCGAACTGAATTCTTAGGTAAGTTAGGTCATCCATGGGGCTTTTGTTTTGTTTTGATTTTGTTGGTGGTGTTTCTTTTTGTTTGATCTGGTTTTAATTTTTTATCCAGAGCATAGGCATCCATTTGCAACCTAGGTACTTTCGGTTATCGGACTATATGATGTCAAGAGTATTGACTGCAGAAAAGCCATTTTAGGAAGAGAAATGCCAGATGCCAATTCTCAACCTGATGCTTCAGTGTGAAATTAAAATTTGTGGACATCAGAGTCATGAAGAATTCTACCCCAAGTAGGGTTTCAGCTCACTCATGCAGCTCAAGATCCTAAGACTTGTTTTAAAAATGTTTGATTTTATGCCTACTGTTCTCTGAGTCTCTAGGATTAAATTTTCCTTTCTTTTCCTTAACCCCTTTATACCTTTTTATTCCCAAGCAAAAGACAAATAACTTTGTAAAGAATTCTATCAGTCAATACACTTATGAATTCAATATTCATGTATTTCCTGAAAAAGAAATGGAATAAATTTTTAAGAAAAGCAGGTGTTGGATGTTAGCCATGAAAAAGTACATGGTGAACAGTTGAGAATTAACTAGTTTGATTTTGTGTTTTTAAATTTTAATATTATCACCCAACGTGACATATTAGGTAGAGCTCAATACTGTGATAAGACTTCAAGGAAACTTTGCGATATGCTAGTTCTTCCCCCAGCAAATTCTTTCTCTGTATTTTATTAGTAATGAAGTTGTATGATTTTTCAAGTTAAAATCCGGAGAATCTTATTTTCTATGTTAAATTATCAATAGTTTCACCATGAAAAATCTAGAAAAGGAGGCAACTAATCTAAGGAAGGAAGTGACTAATGTCCAAGGTATCCAAGATTAGAAGACAAGAGGTTGGGCTCTGCCAACGTGGTGCAGAGCGCTACCGTAGATTGTTGACTAGCTCCTCTCGGAAGTTCCTCGTAATTTTAAGAGGGAGATAAGCATATGCAGAAAAAGTTACCCACCATGTGGGTGTTCAGCTGTCTTTGTTAATTCTTAGAGTGGAATTAGCACATTAGCCACTGATGTTCACAAGTTCTTGCTGCTTCTCTGGTCCACCTACCAGAAACAAATTGGAAGATCTAGCAGATTCTGTTTCCTCCAAGGCCTATTTTTTCTCCCTGGAAGAAAAGCAGCTCCACAATAGCCGTTAAGCCATGGCATGACACTTCGGGAGTTAGAAAAGTTAGGCACTGTCTACTTCTGTAAGCATCTATCTAATCAGCTAAGCCTTGGGGATTGAAAGGAAGGCCTGCATTTACTTGAGTATTTCATTGAGCAGTGACTGAAGATGAATTTGTCTGTAGTGTTCCCAGAATGTTATGATCTTAAGGCAGATTCCAACACTATTTTTCTCCTGCTGTATCTCTCTTTATGTCAGACTATGAGTGATAACTAGAAACTTATATGTGGCAATGTGGTGAAAAAGGTGGTATCTACAAAATTAGGAGCCCTGGGTTTTGATGTGGTACTAACTTCCTTTGTGACCTTGGCCACACATCTTTATTTTTCTGACCCTCAGCTGTAAAATGAGGGTTATGGGTAAAATAATCTTGTAGGTTTTAATATTACTTATCTTACTTATATCATATTATATATTTGTGTATTTTTTTTAAAGACAGAAGGACAGTGAGAGAGAGAGACAGAATCATTTTTTTTAATTGAGTTTTTCACAGGACTTTCATTGCTCTGACACTTTAGTGTGTACTTGGGTTCTGGGGTTCGAACCCGTGTACTTTTGCATGCCGGGCAAGCACTGTAACCGCTGAGCCACCACTCCAGCCCCTATTTGTGTATTTTTTAATAAGATGAAAGCCCACATGTACACAAGGCTACCTGCAGAGGCTGTGTGAAAGGGTTGAGACCCATACCTTGCATTATTGCATTCAATGGGCCTTCAATATCCATGCATTCCACATCCATGAGTTCAATCAACCTCAGACCAAAAATACTAAAAACAAACAAACAAACAAACAAAAAACCCCACAGTATTTGCTTGTCCTATTCCTAGACAAAAATTTATATAACATTTACATTGTATAGCATTGACACTGTACTAGATATAATAGGTGATCTAGGACTAATTTAAAGTACATAGGTGAATGTAGGTTTAATGCAAATACTGCACTATTTTATATAAGGGACTTGAGCATCAGGATTTTGGTGACCTTCAGGGACCTGGGATGACTATATAATTATATTTCAATGGGACAAAGAGTTTATTGAGCAGACCAATGACCTATTTGCTGCTTGAAACGGTGAACAATAACTTGTGAGTGAATTTAGCCATCCATTAAGGATCACTGAGATACGGACAAAGGTGATACAAACAAGGTCCTTGCCTTCAGAAAATGCACCAGCTAATGGGGTTTATAGACAGTAAGTAAGTAGTCACACTAATAAATACGTGGTTATGTTTATCCATATGTAACCATAGTGCTACAATGGGAATAAATAGTGTAGTGGTGGAGCCAAGGTTGAGCCACTTTATATAGTGTGCTCAGGGAGGAGGTCTCCATGAGTAAGGGACAGAGCTGAGAAGCTGCAACCAAGATGCAGAATAGCAATAAGCTGGAAAAGGCAGAGGGAAGCCCGAGGGTGAAGGCTCCCAACAAGAAAAGAACTTGCCCCATTTTAAAATCAAGTCCAAAGTGGGAAGATGGAAGACTGGCAAGGCAGGGACATTGGAGGTCACAGGGGATGTTTCAAGTCATGAAAGGGTTTTTGGGTCTCATCTTGTCAAGGGAAACCACTGTTATGAACTGGATGTGAGGTGTCCCCCAAAAGTTTGTGTGTGAGATAATGCAAGAAGCTTAGAGGTAAAATGATTGGGTTGTGAGATCTTTAACCCAATCAGTGAAGTAATCCTTTGATAGGAATTAACCGAGTGGTAACTGAAGGCAAGTAGGGTGTGGCTGGACCAGGTGGGTCATTGAAGATGTGCCTTTGGGACATATATTTAGTGTCTGGTGAGTGGGTGTCTTCCCTCTGCTTCCTGATTGCAATGCCCTGAGCCATTTCCCTCCACCACACTCTTCCACCACACTGTTCAGCCAACCTTGGGCCCTAAGGAAAGAAGTCAGCCTTCAATGGACTGAGATTTCTGAAACCATGAGCACCAACAGAAACTTTTCTTCCTCTAATTTTTCTGAGGTTTTCGTTAGTCACAGCAGTGAAAATCTGACTAAAACAACCACTAAAAGGATTTTAAAAGTAGTGAATTAATTCAGTTATATTTAAGATAACTATGATTTCTGGTTTGAAGATGGATTGGAGAGGAAAAAGTAATATGGGGAGAACACACTGAAAAATGTTGGAATAATCAAGAAGAGAGACAATGGAGACTTGGACAAAAGTAATGTTAATGGAGAGACGCAACAAACCATTAAGGAGGTGATAAATTATAGGGAAGCAAGTAAAATAAAATAAAGTGATTCATTGTTAATGGGCATATAAATTATATGTAAATTAAGTTCCATTAAAATGGACAACCTTTTTCATGTATCACACAGAGACAGGGATGTGTGTGTGTGTGTGTGTGTGTGTAGTTTTTGGAATTTTTATACATTTTATTACTTAGCTCTCTACTTTTTTGTATTTTTTTTAAATTGCAAATATCAACAATTACACCCATTTTAGAGTAGGGCCAGGGTCCAAACTTATGGTGAAAGTGTAGTTTTATTACCATCATTTTTTGGATCCTTCACAATTAAAGGATCCAGCTTTGAAAGACCTAGCAAAGATGTTCCTTCCTTGGGGAACTTTTTCTTATCCTTCCCATAGGGTGTGGATGGCCCTCTCTGGCCTGAACTTTGTGCATATCTGTAATCTTTCCTTTGCAGGTCTGATGCTTGCAGAAACCTATAAGTTTAGTATATAAGGCCTCTTCCATTCAATTGTTGGCTCCCAAAGTGTACCTCTGCTTGGCATGTGCGTGCTGGAAGACATTGAGCAACAGAGAGATCATGATGATTCATAGGATTTTTCTATATTGGTTCATTTTGTGTTACAGAATACCTAGCGCTGTATAACTTTATAAGAAAAGAGGTTCATTTGGCTCATGGTTCTGGAAGTCTAAAATCAAGGGGCTGTGGTGATAGCCCCCTAGTTGGCAGAGTCCTGAGTTGGTGCAGGGCATCTTATGGCAAAAAACAGGTAAAGTGCATGTGTATGTGCTGGTCTCTTTGTTTCTTATAAAGCCATTGAGATTCAATCATGGGCATTCTACCCTAATGATTTTATCTCATCCTAATCAGTTCCCAGAGGCCCCACATTTAATCACCATAGTTGGACTAAGTGTCCACACTTTCAGTACCTCATAATGGGATTAAACTCCAACACATAATTCTTGGGGAACAGACTCAAACCGTATCCAAACCATAGCAGTTGTAATACCTTTCTTTGTATGTTCTGTGATATTGGAAAAATCAGAGACCAAAGAGTGACTTGAGTTTCTCCATTTCTGCCATCATCTCTCTATGTTGGAGGCTATCATTTGGCTTTTTTAGATCTTGGCAAGGCGTCATTGGAAGAGCAAACAAGAATACCTGTGTGATTTATAAATTTAAACCTCTTGGAATTGGAAAGAGCCTCAGAGGAGATTGAGTCCCACAAGCGATTCATACTGCATTGCAATGCCATAGCCTAAGCTTGTCTGAAGATGTTTGATTCCTCATCTTGAGCTTTTCGGAAATGACATCTAGTTTTATTGGTGAAGACTAACGATGATTTAATTCTAAAATGAAATGGTGGACATTGACCTATTTTTGTTTTTGAGCTATTAATAAAATTATATATCATATGAATTCACAGGGAGAGGGAAATGATACTGCACGTAGACGAAAGGAGATGATCGAGGATGCTTTCCACTCATTTTCTTTGTGAACTTTGCTTTCTATTTTATTCATTTCCATCTTTACCCGCATGGTCTCACATAATGTGCTTGTCTTCCATGCTCAACTCCTCTGTCAGGAGTCCTCTTGCCAACATGTGCTATGAGGATTTTAAATAATAGACTTAAGAAATCATTCCCATCACAGAGTTTTTGTCGATGTTCAAAGGGTAATCAGGCTAGAGCTCCTGGGTTTTGGCTGTGCTGTGGAATCAACAGAATCAACCTGAAATGCACTGCTCCGCTTTGCAATTTACAACCCCTCATTTCCATGGCATTGCAATGCCTCCAGCTGACTACAGCTTTCACAGGAGCTGTGAAACCAAATCATGTAAAAACGTCAGGGCTTTAGTGGGTTACCTCTCCCAGGATCATTTTTCTTTTCTAGAGAAAGAGCAAAATAATTCCTGGCTAATGGTGGAATTTCAGGTATCCATGAAGGAGGCGACTTGGTTTAGAGGGCGTTTGCCAGCACTTTTAATAGCATCACACATAAGCTTTGTCCTGAACATGCTGCTCTGAGGAACAGAGAAAATGCCCAGTGACATTTACTTGGTTGTGTTCTTGGCACTTCATTGACTGCGGTGCTCTGCATCACACATCCTCTGCCTGTCACTCCTCCTTGTGGCCTCCCTGACCCATCTGACTCACCCCTGCAGGCTCATAATCCTGCATTTCACCTCCCTGTGACATATTGAGTAGGGCTGTGGACCCTGGAGTCTGGCTGCCCAGGCTGTGTTCCCTGCTCTCCCATTGACTGTGTGTGGGAACGGAAGCGACCTTCCCAAGCCTCAGTTACATCATATGTGAAAGGGAGATAACGGATGCGAAGGGCTTCATTTGGTCCTTAGCACATAGAGCTCGAGGTGTTACTTAAATTAATAATAGCAAGCTCTTATATGCTACTTGTTATAAGTAAGTGTGTATCTCCTATTATATGCCAATGCCATTATTTGCAAACATTGAAATCCTTACAACTATAAAAACTGGTTACTGTGATCTCATTTCACAGATAGGGGAACCAAAGCTCAGAGAAGTTAAATGCCTTCCCCAAAGTCTACAGCAAGAAAGGATGGAAGTCAGAGTTTGATCCCAGGACTCTCTGAGTCCAGTTGTCTGTTTCTCACCATTCTACACTGCTACCTCTTCTACAAGCACAGGGTATTTACTCTGAGCACTGGCAGAGCCATGGAATAGTCTGAATCCAGGTGAAACGTATGTCAAACTAAGCTCTGTGATGCAACGTGGTGTGGAATGAGCCCTTCCTGATGCAGAACTTGGACCAGATTCACAGAGTCATAAGGAGAGACCTCAAAGATTGCCCTTCATTTTACAGATAAGGACACTGGACCAGGGACTTGCATACAGTCATAGTCACAATGAGGCAGAACCAAGCCTTGATTAGTTTCCATAGGACCGAATCCAAGGACTTTAAATTTACTACATTTACTTTAAGAGGTTCTCATGTCCTTTGAATTAAAGGCAATTTTTCATCCACATTTTAATTTCCTTTTAACCCAAATCAGAATCTATTTTGACTTCCTTAAGTGATGTTTTTCACTGATGGTGTAAAAGATATAAAAAGGGGTTAAATATGAGGATATCAACAGCTTGGTAATAGGGTTGGGTTAATTACACTGAGTAAAAGGGGGCTAAAAGTAGCTACTTGGAGGAATAAGAACAGCTGGCTCCTGCTGCATGTCAGTCCAGTGATGCTGGGCAGTACGTCTTTCTATTAGTTCAGGTTCACCTAATGAGCTTGCTCTGTAAGTGGCCTTGTTTACATATAGATTGACCATTTCTGAGGGAGGTGTCTTATTCCCTGATTTTCAGTGACTGCACACCTAAAAGTATCGGTAAAAATGAATTTGCAGGCAAGATAAATTTTAGGTGATTGCACAACAAATGCTTTCTCTTCCTCTACAGTAATAATGTACTTGCAAAAGAAATCAGATTGGGAAAGGAAAAAGCTGTTAGGAAAAAAATCTGTTAAGCAGATGTCTACTCTGAGTACTCAGAATATGAAAAATGTTTTGACACGAAGCTCTAGATTATGAAAGAGTGCTGATTCATATTGTTCTAGAATCACCAAATGCTTATGCTACAAAGAACGTGAAAGACCTCCTAGTATAAACCCCACATTTTGACATTGTCAAGATGGAATGATAAACAGCTCAAGGTCACAGCTAGTTAGAGGCATTTAGACTTCTGACACTCTTTGTGAAATGCACTGTACAGTAGTCCTTTGGTGTTTGCAAGAAATTGGTTTCCCTAATCCCCGGTTACCCAAATCCTTGAATGTTCAAGTTGCTTATATAGAGTGGCACAGAATTTCCATATAACCTATGCACATCCTCCTACAGACTTCAATCATCTTTAGATTACTTATAATACCTAACATAAAGCAAATAGTATGCATATAATTGTTAATAATGTGCATATAATTGTATATAATGACATGCCGTACATAATATACATACAGTACACAGGCAACCACCGTCAGGCTACGTTTTAAAAGATCTAAGATTTTTGCTTTTTTGTAGGAGAGCACTTTACATTTCCTCTCAGACTTTGAGAGATTGCTTTGACCATTTAATTACATTTAAGAAGCTTTTGTGGGGGAGCATGAATTTTAGGAGCCATATTTTCACAGAAATGAAGAGTGCATACCACACCAATGGTGAACAAATAAGAGAAGCAAACAAAACTCAGCCAGGGCTGGAGAGAGACTGAAGACCTGTGAAATGGGAGACTCTAGTAGGCTGAGTCTATGCCATTTCATTTGCATGGATTTAGCTAAGAGCTAGGCATGTGGCAAGTTCAAGTGTTTGGAACTTTCTGGATTTTTTTTCTGCTGAATATTTTCTATCTGTAGTTACCTGAATCCATGAAAGCAGAAACTGCAGACATGGGGTGTCAATTATAGAGCATCATATTAGACTTTTTGGGCTACTACAACAAAATCATTATATACTAAGTGACTTAAACAATAGAAAATTAATTTTCTCACAGTTACAGAGGATGGCATGTCCATGACAAAGGTTCCAGCTGATTTGGTGTCTAGCGAGTGGCTCTTTCCCTGGCCTACAGTTGGGTGCCTTTCATGGTATGCTCATGTGACCTTTTGGGGGTTTGTTCTGAGAGAGAGAGAGAGAGAGAGAGAGAGAGAGATAGGGAGAGGATGGTGTCTTGTCTTAAAAAGACACTAATCTTTCCTGACCAGTGTCCCAATCTTAAGGCCTCATTCAACCTTGATCAATTCTTATAGGCTCTATCTCCAAATACACACTGTTGATATGGGCTTCAGTATATCAGTTTGGGGGAAACAAGCATTCAGGACCTAACAAGGATGAAGAATGTGTTCACCTGCAAACAAAGCCAGTCTAGTGGTGGTTAATTAGAGAGTGATTCAACTTATTCATGCAAGAAGATATCTATGGGCAGGAAGAGTAGGGCTGGTTTGCAGCTCAGTGATGCTACCAGGTCTCTGGGTTGTCCTGTTTTTTGTCCCCCCTGCTTGTGTGCATAAGCTTCTTCCTTGTATTTTACCCCTTAATGTTACAACATAGTGTGGTTGCACCTCCAGCCTCAGGTCCATAAACCGGCATGAAGAAAAAAGGAGTGAAAGCCCTAAAAGAAACATATCTGCCATCTGCTTTCACAAAAATTTCCCATAAGCCTCATCTGGCATCTTCTACTTAAATCTCATTGTCTGAAACTGGGTAACTTTGCTTCTCTAGCCACAAGGACATTTGGGAAGGTAGGTATTTTTGATTATGTACAATCGCCACATAGAAAATCATATAGTTTTTAGTAAGGAAGAATGGGAGAATGGGCAATGTAAGGGAAAGTCAGAAAGATACCACATGGTGGATGCAAGGTTTTAGGAGCCATGAACCTTTAAGATGAGACACATCTGAGTTCATATCCCAGCTCTGGTAATTCTGGGGCAGGTTATCTTATTCACTGAGCCTCAGTGTCATTTGTGAATGGAGATAATTGGGACTAGATGAGGTGCCAACTTTCAGTGAAGTTGAAAGAAGATAATGAAGACATTAGATCTGCATGCATGCTAGTTATTTTCACATTATACCACTGTTTTAGGATCAGGGAACATTAGTGTTTCTTATTCTCCCTGGACCAAGTCATACTTTGGTTTCTTTTTAACTTTGATAAGATATAATGTTTAGGACACCAGATACAGAAACTGGTTCAACAAATTTTATTCACTATTATTTCCTATTAAAAATAATGCCCAAATGATATTTAGACATTGACACTGCTTCTAGCCCTCTACCCATTGAGCAGAGTCTTCCATGAGGCTGGCATCTTGGCTTCAACCTGAAGGGCTTTCCTGTGATGTAGCCCAGCAGTTGTAGGAAATTTACATCAATGAGGGGAAGTCCTGAGACTTAAATATTATCTTGAGGCAGAGGTTCAGCAGATGATAGAATCTATACCTCCCGGACTGATTTTCATTAGGACTTAAATTTTAAAAAGGAAGAGAAGAATTAAAAGGTTCAAACCAGACTTCAGTATTTCAAACAGGAAATTTTCATGACACACCTCCTCTGTAATCCAAGTGTGTAGATATCACAGGCAATGGCACATGGTCTATGACCAATTTTCCTCAAGGGCAGTGGCTATAATACTAGTTCTATTTCCTTTATACAGAAAACATGTTATATTGGCATTATAAGAGGTTCATTCCCCTTCTAGAAAATTTCCCAAAGTGCTCTATAGTAGCTGAGCTTAGCCTGGTGTTTAGTTTTCTTCCATATGCATTTTTATTTCAAGTTTATTTTTATTGACATTGTAATGTATGATTATCATAGATAAACTAGGGAATGAGGATAAAAATGTAGAAATATGATTATATTAATTATACAATCTAAAGAAAACCACTATTAATATTTTTGCATATTCTTCAAACTTGTTATAATATGTAACTATATAAACATATATTCTCTTTTAGAAATGGCTTTATTTTTGCATGATATTTTAACCATTTCTATACTTGATGACATAGGATAAATATTTTTCCTTGACACTGAGTAAATTTTGCATAATTCTTCGATATGTATTGAATGTATTCCTTTTATAAGTAAAGGATGATTATTTAAACAATCTCTTATTAGACAGAAGTTTTTTCTTGCTTTTGATTGTTATTATTTCTAATTATGTGCTATGCAAAGATCTTTGTAACTGAAACTTGGTGGATGAAGCAATTATTTTCTGAGTCAAAGGATAAGAATATAATTATCATAATTTTAACAATTGATGGTATTGATATTACAAAATTTTCACCAAAAATGGAAACAGTTTATACTACACTATTGCCAACACTGGATATTATCATTAGAAAGCATATATAGTTTTAAACAGAGAGGAGGATGGAGAGGAGAGAAAGAGAGAGAAAGAGTGTGTGTGTGTGTGTGTGTGTGTATGTTTTGAAGTGTTTTCTGAACACGTTGCTCAATGACCTTCTTTGTTTTAATTGTTTGATCAGGACTACAGAGGAAGGGACAGAGGACAGATGTGATTGGGTCTGCCTCTGCGAATCTGTCCACTACCTAATGAAACTGCAATGGAAAAATGTGTTTTTTTGCAAGAACGATGATCAAGCAAAATATAAGTGGTATAAAAGTGCAAATGGATCTTGCTTGATTTTTAACTTCTCTGTCCATTTCATAAAAATTCAAATTAGAGAATCAACAATCTGGTCATTGCATAATGAAAGCTCTGACATGGATACATTGAGGCAGGTATGGCTGTAACTTAGAGAAGTCTCAGTACAGATTGAATACAGACAGACAGACATTGCAAACAAACAAAACTACCCCAAAAATAAAAGAGAAGGAATATTTTGTGCAAGTGTGGCAGGTAAAATATCAAGGGACAACCTGACATAAGGAGACCGTGAGTGGAGAGTGAAGAACTACAGTCACAGAAACAATCAGGAGTTGGGTTTTATAAATAGGAGCATGGAAATAAAGGTATCTAAAATTCTTGGGTTAATGGTAAAGCCTCATGTCCAATTTTAAATTCTACAACTAAAAGAGTATTGTCAGCATTTTATTCCATGTGGGAAATTTGCATTTATTATCTTGTATGATTTAGTAATCCCAGCCAATCTTTGAAATGTAGATTATGTCCTCCATTTTACATAAGAGGCAACCAAGGCTTCCAGAAAAAAACTCTTTATGGTTATCCAGTTTCTTACCCAGGATCCAGGATCTCCATCTAGGTTTCCGCCTGTGACACTCACCCTATTATCAGTAAGTTTTTTGGACCAATGGGCATACAATCACCTTTCTTTTCAATTACTCAGTTGTCCGTTCCTTTTGGGCTCTGCTATTGTTGGGCTCTAACTCGCTTCTTTCCCCCTTCTCCCTCCCCTTGACCCTGTCCTCTCCAAGGTGGGCTCTTTCACACCTCTCTAAGGTGGGCTTTTTCAGGCCACACTTTGGCTGGGGCTCTTTCTTCATCTTACCCCTGTGGTGTTTTCCATCTTGTCCTGGAGTCCCAATGTATCTCTGGGATCCTTCCCTTCTTTTCCCCTTTCCCTCTCCATAACTGATACATTCCCTTTCCAACTGGTAAATTAATAGAGTTTTACAAAGGCTGATCTCCAATCTCCAATCCCCAGGTGCCCAGATTCCTTTTTCCCTCCCAGTCCGCCCCTCAAGCTGCCAAGGGATTCTCCCTTGGAGAGTTGGCTCCAGCTCAGGGTCCACGAGTATCTCCTGCTGGTTGGTCACAGGCCACCCATATCCTGGTAGCCTTTCAGTAGCATGCACTCCTCTTTGCACTCTGTGAAGGCGTAGTTTACAGCTGGTAAAGTGTGTGACCAAGTCCTTCACCAGCTGGAGCTAATGTTTGTGACCATAGCAGGGAAAGACTTCTTTTAACTTGATCCCTTGGTCTGCAAGTTCAGCTTTGCCACAAAAAGGGTGCACAGGGTGTCTCCTGTGGTGCCCTGTTGGGGACATATGGTGCCGGCATTGCCCTCCACCCTGCGAGGTTGTGTGGCTCTTCATCAGTGCCATCAAGCCCCCAGCTTTAAGTGGGTCATACTCCATAGTGATGGGCATCAGGACATTCATGTTCTCAGCAGAGCCGCTGAGTCCCAGGAAGATGTGGATACCTGGGACGGCAAGAGATAGGCATTGCTCAGAGCAGTAGAAGCTTCCTTATACCCTGTAGGAGTGTCCTCTTAACATAATGATGCTCAAAGACAAAGGTGGCTTGACCTCAAGGCCACTGTGGTGAACCTGATGCATGGGTGCCCTATGTGTTCCCTCCCATACTGGGTCAGTTAGAGGTAGGACTCAGGTATTGCTGGTAAAATCAGTTCTCTTGTGTTCTTTGTGACTTCCCTGGGTGCAATAGTTCTTTCACTGACCTTTCAAATAAATTTGCATCTATGTCACCACCTGGTCCCCCTGGGGCAGGTGATGACTCACTCACCTGACTGCCCACACCCATTGCTGACTGGCTGGAGCACTCAGCAGGTGTTAGGAAGGAGGCTTGAGAGCACTGGGTATTAAGTGGGAGAACCAAACAAGTTAAAATGTTGCCAGCAGAGTCATGGGGGTTGCTTCCCAGCCAGGAGAAGAAAGCTTAAGAGTGATTTCCAGAAGAAGCCTCCACCCTCCAAAGAAAAGAATTCAAACCAGCTTATGTCTCTCTCTATTAAAAACGGAGAGGAAATTATACTTTATAGGAAATTTAGGTCAAAAGAAAGAAATTCTGATAGTGATGGATGTTGAAGAGTAGGTTTCTAGAAGGTGCTATGAAATCCTTTTTCTTCTAAGTATTCTTTAAAAAATGAGGTATTAACTTATTTGTCTAACATGTCCCAGGAGAGGGTCAGTGACAAGGACTGGTCTGGACCCAATGGACCAGACCAGGAAGGAATTCACCATCAGGATCCTGGGATTACCTGAAATAAGGCATAAACCAAGAGTTCAAGGCAACATGATGAGTGGTTCTTCCAACATGAAGAAACTTCTAAATGTCCCCCTTCATCAGTGATTCTTCTCAGTTAACTGATGCATAAACGTAGGGGTGAACAGTGGCGAATACAATGCTTAATTATTTGACCAATAAACTTTATGAAGATTCAACCAACAGCATTGAAAGTAGGGTCCGCATGATGTTTGATGTTACCTGAGTCACCACGTGGAGCTCAGATTGTTTCTTAAGTTCATTCTCAATATTTGGGTGTAGGAAAAAAATCAATCTAGAGCCCAGCTATAAATCAATATGTTATGATTGATTTTTTTTGATCAGTGGAACAGTATCATATTCCACTGTTTCAAAACCATATCTATCTTAGAAAATCCAGAGTTGTAGCTGTTATCTTTCTTTCTTGAGATAGTTCTAATTTTTACATCCATTTTCAGTGCCTTTCTTAATGCTGCCCTTGTTAAAGTCCATTTCTATTACCTTAAAAGACTTATTATTATTCAAATAATAGTGTTTTTTTGTAAAGCTTATATTCACCCTAATAAATATCCCTATCAATTCTGTTTAGATGCTCAGTTTTATAGTGTAATTAGATTTACTTTCTGGAAACCTTTTTGTTGCATAACTGAGGTAGAAATTAGGATTTGTCAACATATTAAGTTCCCTAGTTCATGGTTTCGTCAGATGCCTCTCTTCCCTCTTTCCTTTACTCTCTAGGTTTTAGGCAATATTGTAACAGGAATAAAGTCTGTTATATAATCTGCTGCGTCTCAGCAACATATAGCACACTTCTGTGTTGCTGTCTTGGAATGGTCTGCCAGATGCCTGTCTTGAAATTTTTACACGGAGTGTCATTCTATAAACCATGAACCTTCTGCTCTAGTGGGACTTCTCATTGCCTCTCAAAATACTTTTTGTGGATTCACATTCATTCCAATCACTCTGAACACCTGCCCCTTAATGGCATCCTTCAAAGCCCAGTTTCTTTCCTATATTTCCTTGAGGTTTTCTCTGATTTTCCCTACTCTTTTATCCCCAAATCTAATGTTAGTACTTTTCATTTCTCAAATAGCATGCACTTCAGTTGTTGCTGTATTCTGCATGCTTGTACCATGTGTTCACAACTATATTAGACTCACATATGAGAGTGTATAAAATGATAGCTGTGAGCAGGAGCTTCTGAGTTAGATATTAAATCGTAGATGCAACACTGTGCAAATTACTTAACCTCTTTGAGCTTCCAAGTCCTCATTAGTAAAAGGGGTTATAGCGTTGATCTGGAATTGTTGTGATGAATACATAAATGCTTACATATTTAGCCAATACTAGACACATAGTAAATATTCATCAAGTTGAAAGGAAAGTTAATGTATGATATTTCTTGGCAAGTCTTAAAATGCAGAGCACAGGAATTTTTTTCAAATTAAGAGTTCAATAAAACATTTGCTAATATAATAAAAACATGCAGTTCTAGAGCAACTGTTTAAAATTACATGATTTTTTTTCTATGTGTCTTATTATAAATAAATGTCCTAAATATTCACAACTTTCTTTAGGTCTGCAGATGCTAGATACAGACAAATATCTAAATAAATTATTTTGATACCTGGACAGTTAAAAGGAGGCTGTGGGGCAGGATGGAAGGGCAGGGGAGCAGAGGTTGTGCTCTGGACTGAGTGTATCATCTTTAGTCTGACATTGCTCCTGACCTGGCAGACAGCCAGAGAACAGGTCCCCTAGTTTTCTATCTAATATGGAAAATATTTTATATTTTAAGTCTCAGAATAATTATCACTTTTTAAAAGCCATTTTCTAATCCCTAACCCATAGCACCTGGTCTAAATGTTTGTACTTATCCTTATCATGACATTAGTTCGTTGTTTGTAAGTGAAAGTAGCATAATTTTAAACTCACAGGGAGATGACTTTCTTCCCATTTTATATGTTCTTTGTATTTAGTACTGTTACAGTGTAACGGGTACAATTGGGTGTCTTGAGTCATACAAGATAATGCTTAAGGATGCAATTTTTAAAGTAAAAGGTTTATAAAAGAACAAGTTATTATTTTACCTACATTAGGGTTCTCATGGAAATTTACATGCATGTTTGGAGATTTTTAGGTATCATGAGAGAATTAAACATGGTTCAATGCAAAATCCTCAACTATCACTTTGTATGATTAAGAATTACCATCCACACAAATACCTATGAATATAGAAATTGATAGGAGTATTGCAAGGAATGAACTAACCTACCCAGACATTATTTTAGATTATGGAAACACATATGTTTAATTCATTTTTGCTATTAAGAGAAATATTCAGGAACTCTCGAGTAAGGATAAAGAGAAACCGTTCCACTTCCAGCGTCATCTCCCTTCATCTATAGTGAGCCGTTTCGTGGCTCAGTTTCCTTGTCTGTAAGCTGAGGGCTTTGGACTAAGCATATCTATGAACTTTACTAGAGAAAACATGAGAATTTGCTTATTTTCATGCAAAGAGCATTCTTGCTCATTTAGTCTGCCTGTGTTTCGATGAAGAAGTGAAACCATTTCCGTGACTGATGCTTAAGGACTGGCACCTTAGTGATAAAGTTATTCTCCTTGTAACATAATCTTCTGACAGTCTGACAGTGGCTTTTGTTGAGTCTGCTGGTAATGTCTGTTTACCTTGTGGATTCCCGAACTGCATTTATTGTGAGAAAGTGGCATCTGACTTCCTTCCTTTGCCCTCTTCTGCAGATGTACAAGGCTGCTCGGTTTCTTCCTTATAATTAGTCAATGCTCTTGTCTGAGCTGTGGCTTATTTCCGCAGCCCAGGAAGCTGAGCGTTTTGTGACATGTTGATCCTTCTGTTTGGGCTTCACTGGACTGGATTAGTCCACTGAAGGTGGATAGGTTAAGAGACAAATATCATAATTGATCATTTATTCTTTTGAGGAAGGAAAGAAAAATCCTTTGTTTTCGAAGATACATGAAAATCTTATTGGGTTTCATTACAATGCTCATGAAAAATTTTATGGATGTTAAGTCTCAAGTCCTTTTCAGATGATAATCTATTTTATAATTGCTTTGACTAAATAATTGGTGTATTTACCCAATATTTACCTTAACATTTTTGAAAATTACTGCCTAATTGTCCAAAAAATGTTTAAGCCACATAAACTGACAGTGAAAATATGTTTACACCTTGACAACACCAAATATTATTCATCTTTGAAATTCTGGTATTTTAATAAGTGAAGAAACAATATATTATTTTAATTTCACAGTTTTGATAATCAGTGAAATTTGATGATTTTATATGGTTCTTACCCTCTTATTATTGAATTTAAGTTGCTTGTTTATACCTTTGTCCATTTCTCTACTGGTCAGTCACAGTTAATGATCATATTATAAATTTAAGTATCTATCCTAACTACTAATGATACATCATTGAGCAGCCAGTTATAAAGAGGTGCTGTCATGGAGTTTACCTTCTAGGAGGAATCAAAAATAAACAAAAATATGAGATAAAAAAAGTAAGGGATAAGATTGGTATTTATTGAGAGGCTACTTTAAGCTAAACTTTTTGGGGAGGCTTTTCAGAGAAGGTGGCACTTATGCTGAGAGATGATTGACTAGAATATCTGATAGAAGAGCAGCTTTCCAGGTGTGGAGAAGCTAGCACAGAAGCATGGATGAGTCTGGGGTATCCCAGGATGAGAACAACAGCCATGAGATGGAAGAAGGTGAGGGAGAGGGTATTACGATATGTCTAATTATATATAATGAGGAAAAGATGGAGTTGGAGAGGTCGGAAGGCTGAGCCATGTTTAGCCTGGTTGTCCAGGGGAAGGAGATTTACATTCATTCCGAGCATGTTGGAAGCAATGGCAGCTCTCTGTAACAGAGCAGCACAATCTGGTTTATACCTTAGCAGAACACTCAAGCAGCTAGGTGCGGAGCGAATTGTTGGGGAAAAGAACACAAGCAAGGAGTCTGATCAGTCAGGTGAAGGCAGTTGCTTAGGTAAGACCTTAATTTTACTGGGTTTAGAGGATACCATCAATGGCCTGCTCCAATTCCCTTTACCTCCCTGGTGAACCAGTCTCTCAGCTACTATTTGAATAGACTTCTGTCAACACCAGCTACCTACTTCCTGGTAACTATTCCCGCTTTCTCCTCCAGTGAAGCTTGGCAATTGACTGGCACACAGCGTGGCTCCCTTGCCCAAAGGTGGGAGTAACTGTGGCATAATGTGCTTTAGCACTTCCTCGTGGAACTGATCTGAAGCTAATTTTCAGCTGACAAAGCCTTCCTGCTTCGCTCTCCCCTCCTGTGCTTCCCTGCTTCTCTTCTCTGCAATAAATTACTTGAATAAGAATCTTCATCTCAGGCTCTGTTTTTAGGGAGCATAACCTAAGACATGGTTTAGGGTTTCAGAGGTTGAAGCAGATGAGAGTGAATGGATTAGAGTGTTTTGGAGATAGGATCTATAGAAATGGACCTGGGATGTGAGAAAAACACAGAAATTAAAATAATTCCTAAATTTGTTATTGAGTAACTTGGTGGGCAAAGGCACTCCACTAATAGGAGCAGTCTGGAAGGAGCATATTTGCAAGGTGGAGAAGAAAAATTTTACTTCCATACTTGAAGTTTGAGATGTCTGTACATGAATATATCAAGCTAGCAAATGAACCATCTAGTCTATTCCGGAGGACAAGACAGTCTGAACCTCTATATGTAGGACTCAATAATGGAGCCAGATGGGACTTAAAGACATGGCAGAGTGAGAGTTCCTGGGTGAGAGTACAGCAGAGAGAAAGTTCCCCAGGACTGGGTCCTTGCATGACAATATTTAGAGGTTGAGTAGAGTTGAAAAATCAAGCAAATACTCTTAAGTGTCATCAGTGAGTAGTGAGAAATCCAGGAGAAGATCACATCTCTGGAACCAAGAGAATAATTTTTTTATTAGAAGAATATAGAAATACAGTTGAGGGGGGGGAAACATTATCAAAACATTATCAATCAATGGATATAAACTTTGTTATTGAGGGGAAAAGCCAGATCATGGATGACCACCTTGGATTTTACCTTTTGCAGTTTCCCCCAGAAGAACTCATGCTTTAAATGGGTAGTTCGTAGAGGAATGACATCGGCTTCTGGGATGGTTCCCCCATCTTCCCAATTTCCAGACTCCTATGAGTTATTCATATACCCTCCCCCTCCCCTCCCCCTCCCTGCACCTCCAAGTATCCTATAGAGCCATCCCCCTAATACTCTGAAAGTCATTCAATTTGCAGTTTTGCTAGGTTAGCCGTCAGCCCTACTGCTTCCCCAAATATGTTAGCATCAACAGATGAGAGAAACCATTCGGCCCTTGAGTCTCTGAGATTGGGAGACTTCACTAAGCATAATTCTATCCATCTCCATCCATTTGATTTCAAAAGACATCATAT
>PVKS010009418.1:0-64111 GCA_004027875.1 Aplodontia rufa
TAAGCCCTCCCCCCACCCTGTCCCCCACCCTATGCCTCCAGGTATCCTAGGGAGTCATCTCTCTGTTGCATTAGGAATCATACAATTTGAAGTTATTATTAGCTTAGCCATCTAACATACTGCTTCCCCATGTATTCTAGCTTCCACAGATGAGAGAAAACATTCAGCCCTTGAGTCTCTGAGATTGGGATACTTCACTTAGCATAATTCTTTCCATCTCCATCCATTTGGCTGCAAACGCCATAATATCATCTTCTCTAATGACCGAGTAGTACTCCATTGTATATATGTACCAAAGTTTTTGAATCCACTCATCGAGTGAGGGGCATCTGGGTTGGTTCCATAGTCTAGCTATAGTAAATTGAGCTGCTATAAACATTGATGAAGCCACATCACTATAATATGCTGATTCTAACTCTTTCAGGAAAATACCCAGGAGTGGGATAGCTGAGTCATAAGGTGGTTCCATCCTTAATTTTTTGAGGATTCTCCACACTGCTTTCCAGAGTGGCTGAACCAGTTTGCAGTCCCACCAGCAATGTGACAGTGTTCCTCTTTGCCCACAGCCCCTCCAGCATCTGTTGTTGTTCGAATTTTTCATTTTTGCCACTCTAACAGGAGTGAGGTGGAAAGCTGGACAGTTTTGCCACGATAAATATCACAAATAATTTATTGCTACCAAAGCGGGGATAGGATAGGTGCCACTTGTAAGAAATAGCTAATGACAATTTCTCTGCGACTTTAGAACAGCACTTAATTTGCTTTCGTGTCCTTACTCCTTTTCTTTTTTTTTCTGTTTCTTATCTGCGATCTGTTTTATTAATCATCTGCTAGTACACAGAGTGAGTTTTATTCTGAAGTATGCTCTCACATTTGAGAAGAAAGAAAATTAGCAACATAGTATGACATCCATAAACATCTAGTTGTATTTTTATAAAACACAATGTAAATGCCAAGAAATTATTTTGCTAGCTTTCCAATAAAAATACAGGCCTTTTCCCCAAGCAGTTTAAAATTATGAGAATTATTATCCTAGTTTATAATGATGTAATCAGTAATTCCTTGGGATTTGATACAAGATTCACCTTTATTTTAATCCATAATTCAAAGACAATCACCTTATAATGCTAGGAAAATTTTTGTGCTGAACAAAATTCTGGAGAAAACACTATGAATATTAATCAGTGGCAGCCTCAGTCTCTTCTATGGACACCACTGTCAGAAATATTCTTCTCTGGGAGGTCCCTCTGGCTTCACCATGCCTCAGTCTTTATTGTTGTTGTTGTTATGATAAGAAGAGAAGGGTTTGGTTATGAGTTGTGGCTAGGCTGAATAAATTTATTCCCTCCCAAAAGATAAACTGTATATCTTACAACAAAAAGAGTACTTGAAATGTTTTGATAAAAAAAATTTTATAACAGACTGTTTGTGGAAATTGTACTTTTCTTCTGAATCTATATTAAAGAATTTTAAGGGAAGGAAAACCTTCCCTTCTTTGGTTCGAATTATGAACAACAGTTTAAAAGATGGACACCATTAAGACTGCCTATCATATGAAGTATGATAGTAGTGACTGGATATTAACATTGTGTCAGCCCACTTTTCATCACTATGACAAAATACCTGAGATAATTATCTTTTAATGACAAAAAAAGGCCTATTTGGCTCATGGTGTCAAAAGTTTCATTGTATGGCCACCTGGCACCTGTTACCCTTGGGACTATATACATCATGAGGTGAGGTGTTACATTATGGTAGTGAGTGCATAGAGGAGCAAAGCTGCTTACTTCATGGCAGCCAAGAGCAAAAAGGGGCAGGTCCAAATACACCCTGTAAGCATTTTCCCACAGTGACCTAACTGCCTTCCACTAGGTCCCTCCTCTTAAAATGCTCCATCACTCCCCAATAAAACCATTGGCTGTGGGGCCATACCTTCAATACAAGGGGCTCTGCAGGACATTCAAGATCAAAGTGTAGCAACTACTTACCCCACACAACCCCAACCCTCACGATTCCTTCCTCAAAGAAAGCAATCAAAGAAGTCAGAGCATCTTTCCCCTGTGGAAGGTCTCTCACCAGGCAGGTTGTACGGAATCAAGTGAAGTGGCAGGTTATAAGCATCGCAGTCATAGGAGAAGCATCTCACCTCTAGGAACAGGGTAGAACCTGAAGGAACTCAGCTAAGCACTGGTTACTCTCACTTTGCCAGCCTAAAACAGTGGTAGTGTAGTCATTAAGCACCATCCTGGATTCTAATCCTGCCACCATCTACCAACCTCTCTGGAACTTGGGATAAGGTTGTATTGAGAATTATGTGAAGGGGAAAAACTATATATAACGAATGTAAAAAAAGTGTGAAAGTCGTCAGAATCAAAATGAAGTCACTTGTGCCAACCCTAAGAAAAAAAGTAAAGTTGGAAGGCAAAGATGAAAGAATTCTTACACATGATTACCTTGTAACTGTCAGGAAAGACAGCGAGCATCACCAGATGCACAGAGGCCACTACAATCTTATACAAAAAGCATTTCTAGGGGCTGGGGTGATCACTCAGTGGTTAGAGCACTTGCCTGGCATGTGTGAGGACCCGGGTTCAAACCCTAGCACCACATATACAATTAAGTGTTCAAGAAACAAGGGCCAGATAAAATAAATAATAATTCTCTCTTTCTGTTCTCTCTCTTAAAAAAAAATTCTACAAGAACATCACCTGAGCAATTATCTGTTCAAACTGTTTTAATGACACTCCTGCTATTAATCATTGTGACCAAAGATTATTGTTTCAAAATATCTGATGTAATTCTCATTTTTGCCTGTGAAAGCTTCTTGCCTCTCTGCCTCTCATGGTTCACAAAGGTATACACATTCTCATCCAATGCTGTGCTTTTTCCATTGCAATGTTCCGCTATTCCCAAATAAATATCATAATTTCATAATTCCTTGGAAAATTTCTCTTGCAGTTTTATTTTGGTTGGCACATGTAAGCAGTGTTGGAGAATCAGTAGTTGCTAGCCCTATCATCTTTGGGGCACCCTGCCTAAACAGGATCCTTTAGGTATTGATGAATGCTGGGTGCAAGAACCAGGAAAAAAAGAGAGCTTGTATTTCCGATGGAAGTTTCAAGGAACTGGAGCTGCTGGAGGAGAGAGACTGGTATAGGAAAGTGTTAATCCCATCTACAACTAGCTGAAGGAAGAGTGATGGACTTGTTTAGTGAAGCCCTAGAAGACAGAGCTAATATCTGAGCAGAGGCTGGTCCAGGTCAGGGGAACACAAATGTGGCTTCATAGGAAAAAACTTTTGGAGCAGATTAGAGTGATTGACAAAGGGCATGGGCTGCCTCCTGACAGGGTCTCATTTTGCGTTCCGCAGGCCCAGAAGATATATGGGCAGAGGTGGAGTCCTGGTCGGGACTTCAGGGATTATGAGTTTCTAGACAATACGGGCCAGAAAGAGCTCCCAGGAGAAACAGAAGGTCGAAGCAAGGAAAGATTAAGTAGCCCGATCCCTGGAGCCCAGCCTGGTCGGGTGTTCCACTGCGCAAAATCCCCAGATTAACCCTGGGTCCTGGGAGTCGCGCGCGCAAGCTGGAGTGCGCGTGGAAACCCCGTTGCCATGGCGACGGAAGCGGTTGACCCGAGCACCCGGACAGGTTTGGGGGAGGGAAGACCAATTGGTTCAGGAACGGGGCGTGGCCTCGGTTACTAAGGCAGCGGGACGCTTAGGCAAGGCCTGAGCCCAGTTTCGAGTCCAATGCTCCTCCCGTCCTTTGCATGGCACCCAAGAAAGAAAAAGGCGGGACTGGGAACACCGGTTCTAAGATATGGGAACCCTCGCTCATAGCTGCGCACTTCAATCAGGTGAGCCTTCAGCCCTAATTTAAGTTCTCTCTGGCCCCCCCCCCGGGGCCAGAAGCCCCCTCAGACTCTCAGCAGGCACCCGATGCCAGCCAGGTTCACCCTCCCTTGCAGAAGCCCCCGCTGGCCTCCCTGCGAAAACTCGGTCCTACTTGGTACGGCTCTCCGAGGTCATTTTAGCTCACTAAATGACCCAGGGTCCCATGTGGAGGGAGGGCATGATAAACAAGTGGACAAGAAGAGAAGGAAGGGAATGCCCTCCGGGACATTCAGTGCGATTTCATAGAGTGGTGACAGGTGCCTGCTGGGGAGGAGAGGAGGAGCCGCTCTGACCCCTTGGGGACCCTTTGCAATGACACTCCACAATTGTGCTGGAGTTGCACCCACAATCTATTCACTTCCTTGTCCAACCATCTCTCACCTAACGCATAGTAGGACTTTAATAAATGCTGGGTGAAAGCAGACATGGAGTGTGCAGGGCAACAACCTGTGTGAAGTGAACCTTCTACAGATCGGAAAGGATGACTTATTTTATATAATGCTCTGATATCACTGCATCAAAGTTTTGATCTAGTTTGAGAGTATAGGAGACCAGAGCAACCAGGCTGCTCATCTGCAGGTTGCTACATAACTTCAAATTGCCTGCGATCCCAGAACTGAATGCATGCTCCATACCCACTTCAGCCTGTGGCGAGCCCAAGCTCTTGTCACTTGCAGCTGGAAATCCACTTACATGTTTATGCCGTTTCTAAGTCCACATAAGCATTAGGGAAGAGAAATGTTGTTTCTGGAAGTTCCAGCCTACTGTTGTGAACTACCTTTTAAAATGGAAAAAAAAAATATTTTTTTCCATTTTATATGTGTTTATATGGTGCACTAGAGAGTTTGTACTTTAAGGAGAAATAAATGGGTCAAAAGTCTTGTATTTCCCTCATGAGAAATTTTTACTTGTTTATCTTTATTTTCCACTACAATTGTTTTCCTCTATGAACAGTAATTTTGTCTGCTACGGAAATTAGTCCTGATGAAAATTTTCATGAAAATTGTTATGATGCTACTGATACAGAGTGACATCATGGAACTTTGGGTCATTTCTATAACTTTAGGAATGAAAGATGTCAACTCAGTAATCCCCAGTTACATTCTCAAATTCTCAGAGATGTTTTTGAAAGTACTTTGTAAAAGCACCCTCTCTTTTGCTTTTATAAGTCAGAACTAGCCAAAATAATTTTTCTCCATTTTCTTTGAGATTATGTAGGCCAAGTTGGGCTTGGAGTGAACATTTCTGCTTGAATTATAAACTGCTGAACAACGGAGTTTGATGGAGGTGCTGACACTGCATTAGCTTTAGTGTTGCAAATATGAAGCTATAATTTTCCTAGTTGAATGGAAAATCTAAAGGCAGTATTTTTTCTTATTGCTTGAAAACCTGAAATAATATTCAGTTTTCTTGATCCTACTCAAACAATATAATTTCAATAAATCTTGTGTACTAGCAGGAGGAATTTGAGCACAAGTAATACAAAAAGTAAACTCACTTTTCTTCATTGGTTGGAATACATGTTTTCTAATTGCAAGAGGAAGACAATTGCCCTCCACATCCTCCCATAATTTTTTCTCAGCTTGGTTTTGTCTGATTCAAAAGGAATATTCACACATTAAACAACAGTCCAATACCCAGAGGCATGATATAACCACCAGGGTAAAAGACTCTGAATTTGGGTTAAAGATGACTGTGGGTGAGTGACTGCTTTATTCTGTGTTTAGCAGAGTGCTCTGCACATAGTAGGTGCTCAAAATATATTACTTTTCTCTCTGTTAGAAAGTTTCTTTCCATACAGTTGTTGCTCTTGCACAGGTATGTGTGGTCCAGTGTGTGAGAGGGTGTGCATTGTGAATATGTGTGTGCTTCCCATCTTCCATAAGCCAGTTTTTAGAATTAGCTCATTGGCAAATTCAACATACTCAATTGCCCTAGACTTTAAAGAGAATAAACAAGTTGACAATGTAGTTTTAGTGAATTCACCTTGTATCACTATTCAGGTTTCCCTTTGAAGCTGGAATAATTGTCAATTTTTAGTACATTTTAGTTGTTTCTAAAACACAAAATGATAGCAAATAATACAAAACAGTCTACTACAAAACATTGAATGATTAGATGGAGGCTGGAGTTTAGGAAGATGAATATGGACTTGGATAGTCAGAAAATACTTTGCAGAAAAACTTTTCTTCAGCTTGGCCCTAAAATACAAGAAGAATTTTAACAGATAGAGTGAAGGGGGACAATTGTTTTAGATAAAGAGACACACAGGTACCTTAAATAAATTTTGCTGATGACACTCTGGTCTATGACATTTTTAAATGATTCTAATTTTTTCATTTCTTTCTAACTTATCATATAGCAAATGGTGCTGGGAAAAGAATCCTTGATCAAAACCAATTTATGAAAAAATTCCCAATATTTTCAAACAATATAATCATTCCTTTTAGGTGTTTACAGATTGCACAAAGCCTGTTTTTGAATAACATCATGTGACTTTAAAATGACAAGGGCTACATGTTTCAATTGGAATTTTGTGTTATGGTCAACACAAGGGGGAAAAAACCCTTTGTGTCAGTGTAGAGAATATCTACAGGCCAATTATAAATTTTTCTTCTTTTCCTTTCAGAGATCATGTATTTTTGTTACCAAATGTATTTTTTTCCATAATACCAGTATTCCCTGGAATTCATTTGAGTTGCTTTAGCTGTCTCACAAGCAGAGTTTGGTTCGGGACTTTGTTAAATATTTTTTTGAAATTTATATGATTTTTTTTTTGGTTGACACATTTTTATTTCTTTTTTTTATATGATTTTTTTTTATAAGCTCACAGTTCCCATTGTCTCTTTTTTTCCCACTTGGAGCTTTGTTAATTTTAATCATTTAATTCTATCATATTTTCATATTATCTGAGAGTCGTATTTATTTCTTTTCATTTTCCAAATTTAAGGTATACATAGCAAAAATTTAGCCATAACTTGTGAGACTAACTATTAACAAAATCATCATTCCATTCCCTTACTGTGACCCACCACAGAAAACATTAAAAGCACAGAAAATAAGTTTGTGGCAAGCCATACTCACCTTAACACAGCCCGACTCACCGCTCTGATATTCATTGATTTCACTTTGTAATGATGATTTCAGGTCCCTGATATCCAACTTAAATGACTAGACAGCCTTAATTGTCATTGGCCTAAAGTTTATCAAGATTTTTTTCTTGATGAAGCCTTCAATATAAATAATTACATATTTTAAATATTTGAAAATATCTATCTACTGCAATATATTGAAGTCCTTACTGAGACACATAAATAGGTCTTTCACCCAGTTTCTACAGTTTCATTCTCAACATATGTTTTCCCCTTTTAAAACAGGTGATAGTGTTTACATAACTTCTAGACACTAGTAACAGTGCTGTCCTCACCAGCACTCATTCAGAGATGGAGAGACTCTCAGGGTGCCTAGACTCTCCTGAATCTTTTATGAAACTGAAGATTTAAGAGTTTCAAGATCTGGTACTAAGACATATATTGATTTGGCACACCAGGATCCAAAATCTAGATTTTATCACTAGTCCATACTTTCTCAATAAAGGTCTAAGTTGTCATAATCATAGCATCTTACATAGACTTTTCCATTTAAAATTAAATTTTACATATTTGATATGTCAACCTCCACAAATGTGCTACGAGGTAGGTAGTACTAGATAGAGTACAATGAGTTATTTAAGAAATGTCTATTGAAAGTTATTTGATTAGCATTTAAACTTGAGACTACAGTATTGCTTAACACCAATTTAAAAATATAAAAAGAATATTTAATTTTACCTGAAACATCAAACATCATCCTTAATAAATCCCTTATCCTCTGATTTTCACATTTGGAGAACAGAAATGCCATAACACTTTTAAAGTCAACTCAGACTTCTGAGATCATGTAAAAATGACAAACAAATATTTGAGTTTATAACTCAATATTCTATTTGTGAGACACATAAATTCTTGATTAGGAAGAAATTATTTCCCTCTTTGCAAAAAAAAGAGGGGGAGGGGTAGAAAAACTGTTCCTGTGTTCCTTCTGCTACCTTGCTGGTTGTACCAGCAAAAACTTGGATCATCAAAGTCTCAGTGCACCTTCCTTAACAAGATGACCAGGACTCAAGCAGTAAAATCAAGAATAAATGAATGGGATGCAATTAAACTAAAAAGCTTTTGTGAATGGGAGAAAATCTTTGCCTGCTATATACAAAGAACTAAAACAAAAAACTAAACACCAAAAATCACAAATAATCCAATCAATAAATGGGTTAGAGAACTAAAAAGAACCTTCTCAATGAAGGAAGTCCAAAAAGCCCATAAACATATGAGAGAATGCTCTACATCACTAGCAATAAGAGAAATGCAAATCAAAACTTCACTGAGATTCCACCTCACTTGAGTCCGTGTGGCAAAAATGAAAAATACAAGCAATGACAAATGCTGGAGGGTCTGCGGAAAAATAGGAACACTGTCACATTGCTGGTGGGACTGCAAACTGGTTCGGCCACTCTGGAAAGCAGTGTGGAGATTCCTCAAAAATTTAGGACTGGAAGTGTCTTATGACCCAGCTATCCCACTCCTGGGTATTTTCCCAAAAGAGTTAGAATGGGCATATTATAGAGATGCAGCTTCATCAATGTTGATAGCAGCTCAATTTACTATAGCTAAATTATGGAACCAACCCAAATGCCCCTCACTCGATGAGTGGATTCAAAAATTTTGGTACATATATACTATGGAATTCTACTCAGCTATTAGAGAAAATGATAATTTGGCATTTGCAGCCAAATGGATGGAGATGGAAAAAAATATGCTAAGTGAAATATCCCAAACTCAGAGTCTAAAGGGCCAAATGTTTTATTTCACTTGTGGAAGCTAGAATATATTCGGAAAGAGTATGATAGATGGCTAAGCTAATAATAACCTTAACATGCATGAATTTTTACATGAACAGGGGGAAACTTGCCTAGGATGCTGGGAAACATGGGTGGAAGCAGGGAGGGGGAGGAAACAGGAAGGATATCAAGGAGACCAGACGGAGGGAGTATGGAGGAATCGACTCAGAGGGAAACCTTCGATTTCCATGAGAAGTACATTTAACATGGGGGTTGTAAAAGGGGGAAACATGGAACCATAGGGAACCCAAGGGGGGAAATCATAAAATGGCATCAGCCTAGGCTTGTGCTGTGATTATATATTTGTTCATGATTGTTTGATGATTCCCTCTTAATTGTAAGTCCATATTTAATGAATAAATAAACATGTCAAGTTACCTCTGTCTCAACTTTCCCACTTCCATCCGTGGCGCTATAATTCTTAGTCACTAATCTTGTTCTTTCCCATGTTCATTCTGCCTCTCAGTCCTCTTGATTTTTCCTTTGCTCTTCTCACTCTGTCCCTTCATCTCTGGTCTCATGCCCCTTACTTCTACTCACCACAAAGTTATCTATTTCTGTTTGTCCCACCACTTCCATTTTTAAAATTGATCTTCCCTAAACACCGTTCATGCCATGTTAATTCCCAAATCACAAACTGCCAGTGACCATCTATAACCACTTTGAACAAAGTCTAATCAGTCTGTACTACTCTTTAGCCCTCTCAATCCATCTCCAGCTCCATCTAGTCATCAGATGGAATTGCTGAAAACAACACTGTCTCCTCACTGTTGCCTGGACACGTAAAGAAGGCAGTGAGCTAGTTGCTGGAGAAAGCCCATCTCTGAGGCCAAACAGATACAAGTATTGCCTCCTGGTGCTCACCTGCAGAAGGGGTGACCTAGAGCAACTTTCTTGCTCTCTCTGAGCCATGGTCCTCTTTTGATAAACTTCATTTAAAATGGATTCAAGCACTTCAATTCAACTGAACATGATGATAGTATCTACCTCAAAGGCTTGCTGTGAACATAAAATGATACTTGTTTCTTTTCCTAAATATATTGATAGCATATGGCATCTAACATGCCTTCAGTACATGAGTTCCCTTCCTCCCTCCTGTTTTCACTCATATTAGTCTCCTTGCTGGACATGAACTTCACTTTTCTGCTCCTTGTCTTATTTATTTGTTGAGTCCCTTATATACTATGTCTTACAGAAAGCTGCCCTAACAACTCTAACTAAATTTAACCCTCACCTTGGCTCTGGGCTTCATTTTATAATTTAGTATTTAGTTACAGAATGCTTTGAACTACTTGCTATCATTTTATGTTTTATAGACCACAAGTAGAAATATAGGCTCCTATCAATCTCATCTTAGACTCCTGACATGTCCACGATAACTAACCTGGCTTCAAGTACATGGTTTGCACACAAACCGTATATTGAATTAATAACTGATTTACCTTGGAATGTCAAGAAAACTATGTGACGGAAACCAGGACAGTGAGTAGGATGAGAAGACGGTTTCTAAGAGAAGACAGGAAGCTTTTATGTGAAAAGGCATCCCAACAGATCTGTAGTGCTGTGAGTGTGCCCTGAGCTATGCAGTGATTCCATTTCAGTCCACAGAGGCATTTCATCTGCCAATCAGGAGGCATTCAAGTTAAAATCTTTAGAACATTCAGTTTGCTGTCTCTCCTTTAGTTGAGGAATAATATTTTTCTCTTATTAGGTACGGCTCAGTGACGATAGCTAAGTTGCGCACACTTGGAAAATGGTCATAAAGCTCCTAGAGTCTTAAACAAAGTTTATGATTCTTGCAAAGGTTTGGAAAGTGGATATGGGTTCAAGATAGATACTGCTGAAATATTAATATCCTAGACCTCTCAAATAAATGAAGTTATAAAATATATAGATACCAGGATGATAATAAACTGAGTCTAGCTAGGTTTTGAGGGGGAAATGTTCAGTGGAACTGAAGTGCTTGAATACATTTTAAGTGAAGTTTATCAAAGAGGAAAACACATTTTATTGGATAGAACCCTTGAGCAATTTTTGAGAGGCAGTGAAGGGTTTCTCAGCTTTTTTGATCTTAAACAGTAAGCTATTTCTCATGTTAATGTGTATTTAAGACTTACTGGAAATACTCATAATATGAGCTGAAGACTGATGTCTGGCAGCAAGCATAATTCTGAAATTGGGTTAGTTTTTATTACTATATTTTCTGAAATATACTTTCATTGATATTTACAAAACAAATTGCCAGTTCACACAAAGGTTGCTTTAATAAAGGCCAATGCAAACAACTGAGTTGCTAGGAAGAATGTTAAGAGGGAAATGGACTTCTCATAACCTCACATTATAATTTCTCTTTTTTGGACAAAAATGTATTATTTGAATGAGTTTGGAACTGAAGGGAATTAGTATGTCAAAATATCCACCTAGATGTTATATGTGATCATTTTTATTGCAAGTGAAAAATATTAAATATAAGTAAAATGTAAGTGTTGCCAATATTAGTTTGGCAACATCTTAGGAAAATGTTAGTTAAGAAATGGTGACTGTTGACTATGGTTCAGCTCTGGCCACAGAAACCATCACTGGCTCCCAGTTCCCACAGGATACCATCCAAGGTGCTTTGCCCAGCGTTCACAGCCCTGCCTCATGTGCCTTTCTCTGTCCATGCATTTCATATCTCCGTCTACTTCAGACAAATGGTCTCTTTGGTATCCCCAAGTACACACTGACTTCACCCATACAATTTCATGGCCTGATGAGCTCCCTGCCTCTATCCAACCTATTCTCATTAAAATCCTCCCCTATACATTCCAGAAAGTCACTTTTAAAATCCTCCCCTATACATTCCAGAAAGTCACTTTGGTCCTCACTGACTTTCCTTGTCTCACTCAACTACCTCCGTGATTGCTACCCTCAATCTTTGCCTACTTTGAGTTTGCCAATAACTTCAGCATCCTCTGCTGTCTCTGCATCCTCTTATAGCACTACAAATACCGGCAGGGTGGCAAAATTAATCAGTGCAAGTAGTGACCAGCCTGGACTGGTCCTTGACAAATGCCCACTGGATTAAACCCACTGGTTATGTTACTGTCTTAGCCTCCTGGCCCGTTTTCACTTTTAAGCTCCTGAATCAGTGCCAACCCATTGGTCATGGTGACAAGTTGAAGATGACCTCCAAACCTTAGTTACTGCACCTGTAAAACAGAGATGGTGGTCATAACTGTTAAAAACATTGTTGAAAGGTCTTAAAGGCATCCAGCCCATAGCATCTGAAACTCCACACACCCAAAGCCAAACTGGATATCGCCTGTGGTCTTGCGTTTCATCAAGTTTCACCTTGTTGAAAGGTGTTACCATCTCCCAAGACAGGTACTATGGCCCCAAACCTTGCACGTGTTGTCTTTGCCTCCCTATCCACAGCCCATAATCAATTCTGCAGCAAATCCTCTGGCTCTACCTCTGAAATGTGTCTACAATCTACCCTCTTGGCACCACCCCCACTGCTCCACCCAAATCCAAACCACAGCCATTTCTTGCTTGAGCTGAAAAAAAAAATAGCTCAGGAGATTCAGAACTTAATTTCTTACTCCCATTCTTGCTGCCTTGGAGTCTAGTCTCCACAAAGCAGCAACAGTGGTTCCTTTAATAAATAAGTCAGAGTAAAATTCAGATCCTCCACTGTGGACTAAAAGACTCCGTATTCCAAGCATCTGCCAAGCACTCTGACTTCACCCTGTGTCTCCTATGGCCCTCTGCAGCCACACTGCTCTTTTATTGCTGATGCTTAGATCCATCAGAAATCACATTGTCCTTCAGTGTTTTTGCTCTTGCTGTGCCCTCTGCCTGGAATAACCCTTCCCTCGGTGTTCCGTTCAAATGTCAGCTTCCCTGTTTGAACTGTGGTACGCACTCTATCCGCATTGCCTGACTTGGTTCCTCGCCTCCTACTGTACGGTTATCTCATTAGTTTCTGTCCCCCCTGTGAACATAAGCTCCATGACAGCAGGGATTTGTCTTGTTCACTGATACACTGCCAACACCTAAAAGTGTCTCTGGCATGTGGAGGAACTCAGATACATTTGTGGAATAAAATAATAATAAATGCTCAATATGGAGTATTGCTCAATAGTAGTAGTAGTATTGCTGTATTTATAAAAATGGTGTGAAAATCTAAGTGTATGGAAGTGTGTGGAATACTGTTTCACCTGATATAAATATTTATAGTTATTATTGTTCATGTGGGTGTTACATGTATAAACTCAACATTTTCAAAACTGTGTTAGACTGGATCACAAACCTCCTCCTTTACCATGCAGTCTTGGTTATAGTAGAGGCCTATTCAGTGAAGTTAGAAATCATCCTTGACGCTCTCTTTCTAACATCAAATGGATCAGCAATTTCCCTCTTCTTCTGCTTCTGCTCCTTGCTCTCCACCTCTCATAATTCCTAACTAGCACTATTACAATATTGAGCATCTGTTATTACTTTATTCAAGAAACATATTTGAGTTCCTCCATGTGCCAGGTGATAGCAATGTATCAGTGAACAAGACAAATCCCTACCTTCATCCAGTGGTGAATATTTAAAATATTTTGATAACTGTCCAAGTTAATTGTAATTAACATATAAAGATTGTAAACTAACCTTGTGTTCTCTAAACTTTGTGTATCTTACTAATGTGCTTGCTGTCGGATATAAGTTTTAGCACACATCATTCATCGAATTTTTCTAATGATTTCAAAATCATCTGTTGGTTTTCAGAAATGTTGGTGCAGTCTTTTGGTTAGCACAGCTTTCTCCTCCTAAATAATGCCCTTCTGAGCATAATGGGACATGGAATCATCTCCAGGCTCTTCCCATAACTGCTGTTTGAAATGGATAGTCATCATGTGTAATAAATTGCAGTTGTCTATACACAGGGATTTTTCTTGATACCACCAGTATTGCTCACCATGCTGAAAATTCTCCTAGCCTTTGCTAAACTTTTAGCATTTGTATTGAAAATTTTTGAACCCTCATAATACTGACATTTTATATACCTAATTTCTTTATTGTTTTTATTATCAGTTAAGTCAAAAAACTACTTCTTGAAATACCATATTTAATTAAGTTTTATAAATTAATTTTATAATTTTTCATAAAATGCAATTTTCTAATTTACAATATATAGCATAATTAATTTTGTAAGTTTGTGATCACCCTACATTCACTATTATAAAACATTATATGGCTAAAGTTTGGGATTAAATAAATTGAAAGAGTTTAATTCACTGTATTATTTTCAGGTTGTCATCGTATAATAAAGCCCTTTCTGTACAGCTTATTAGACAATCAAATAGTGCTTCTCTTAGAATTAATACTTTGTCTCATTTCAAATTATACCTTTCGTTTCTCTGTTTTTATGTATCGCCTACTTCTCTTTCACCATTTGCTTGATTAATTTTATATGGGCAAAAGATTCACTTTTCTTTCCTGTAAAGCTAAACAAAGTATTAACATTTCTGTTAGGAGATTTCATGAAGGCCAAATTCCTGAAAGGATTTCAATTTCTGAATGCTTAGCAACATTACAATTATTAACCCGGGTACCCGGGGCTCACCATGGCTTCCCCTGGGTGTTTAGTCACAGTTCTACAGAATGCCCACCGGGGTCCTAAAATTTTCCTGATGTTCAGTATCCACCTCTCTTCAGTTTATTGTTTAATTATCTTTGGTGATTATTTAATACATAATATTAAACGGAAAATTTATCAAGAAAATATTTATATTGGTTTGTTGAATTTACATCATTTATTTTTCCATCTACATATGTTGAAAACAAAACATCTGGAACTTTTTTTAAAATTTGGAGCTAAAACTCCAAGGTTTCTCCACATCTCCACATTAGCTCTGTTGTCAGGCAAATATTTCTCATAGAAACTTTTTTGTTAAATCAATGACATAGGTTGAAATATCACAGATACTATTCTAACTCCACCAGATTAAGAAAAATCATTTCCTTATCTTCAGCATCTTGAATTTTGTGTATTAGGTGTTTTAATTATTCACATAATTAAAACAATTATGTGAAACATTGAAGTTTTTATCAGTAGTGATTAAATGTTCACTTCTTTGATTCAATTTTTCAAAAAGGTTGCTTTCCCATTATAATGTTTGCCAAAGTCAAGGCTATATAAATCTGCATTGCCGTGATCCACCCATATAGATATTAGTTCTTGCAGTTTTATTATATGTTTCATGTCTGACAATGCTCACTTATGTTTAATTTCATGAGAGGTTATATCAAAAGTTGTAGTGATGTTTCTGACTGTATTGACACTTTGGTAAGTTATTTCAAATACTTAAACCTGATTTATGTTGCTCTTTAAGCTTTCCTTTGCTAATGATTACAAAAGCTATTTGTTAGAAACATACCCCTTCAACTTTTAACAACACAAATCTTGACCTCTATTTCCATTCAACATTTACATCACTAGCAATAAGTGAATTAAATTTGTATGTTCACTCAAAAAAGTTAATTGAGTTTTATGTTGTCTTTTATTTTAGAAATGCAAATTATTTATGTTGTACCAATTTTTTTGCACAAACATGAGAATATGCCTCAGATTATGGATGGTTTTTTAATCTATAATCTGAAGATTCAGAATATTTACCTGTTTATGACAATTAAGCAATAAGAGAGATATTCAGATTTTGAAGTCTCTTTACTGTTTTTGCATTTTTTATATTTTAATCTATATTTTATGTTTACTAAAAAACTCACAAACAGGAATTGGACTACACTATAAATAAATGAAAGTAAAAATTAAACAAGGCAGAAGCAATAGATTAATGATGGTAATGATTAACTGGTGACCCTTCAGAAGCTAAGAGTACTCAGAAAAAGACATGAGTTGTAGCTGCCTACCTTGGCATAGCCAAGACTCACAGATATGATGCCAGGAAGCCCAGTTGTTGATCTTAGCAACATCCTATAAGGATCAGTTTGTACTAATGAACTTATATTATATTTTATATTCTTTATTTTACCACTTAACCACAATTCTATAATGTTTACCAATCAGTGTGTATTTCGGTTTGACACCAGCTTGGTACAACCTATGTGAGTTCAGAGACTATCAGTACCACATTCTCTTCTCTCCTTCTACACGGCCACCTGGGTTGTCTTTCTATATGACCATATCACTGACATGATGGTGTCACAACCTGTTTCAGTCTCAGGTCTACCATTACATACTTGGCCCTTCACTACTTTCCTAGTGCAATCCCCGCCTCACCATCCCTCCCTATCCATACCTCTATCTCATTGCACATCAGCACAGTTCAGAGCTGCTAGCAACTTAGTGCTTTGAGATGTAGGGGATATTTTTCTTGGTATACCTTTACTTCCCTGACACCACTTGTTGGTCTTCTCACCATTCTTTTTTTTTTTTTTTTGGCAGGGGAGGGTGGTACCTGAGACTGAACCCAGGGTTGCTCAACCACTGACCCACATCCCAGCCCTTCTTATTTTTTAATTTTGCAACAGGATCTCACTAAGTTGCTTAGAGTCTCATTAAGTTTCTGAGCCTGGCACTAAACTTGTGATTCTCCTGCCTCAGCTTCCTGAGTTACTGGTATTGCAGGCATGTGCCACTGCACTGGGTTGGTCTTCTTACCATTCTTAAAGTTACAGATCAAATGTGCTGATTCCATGAGACCATCCTTGATTTTGCATTTCCCATAACTAATTTGTCATGTTCCCTGTTATTTACATATACCCCAGTGATGGTAATTACCATATTTATTAGAGTTATTAATACTCCTGTCCTCTCACTTGAATGTGAACTTTTCATGGACAATAGATGAATGATATAATCTTTCGGTACTGTCTCTGGAACTTAGAGGAACTTGGAGGAATGACAAAACAAATGTAGTTTCAAGTTATTTATACCAAATTATCCTCCTCGCCTTTAAATTAGATGCTTTCTTCCCTTCGTTATTTTTTATTTTTAGAGGATAAAAACAAATAGTAATATTAAATGTTCAGTCTAACAAATATTGGTATATGTATGCGTTCCTTTAATCCACCACCCAGGTGAACATATGGGACATTTCACACAGAACCGATAAGATCTAGAGAACCTACAGTATGTTCCTGTGTCTTTTCCATTCAATACTTATCCTCCTGAGAATTAACATTATTCTGACTTCTAGCACCATCAATTATTTTACCTGTTCTTAAACTTTATATAAATGAACTAAGACATAATGTACTCATTTTGTTCAAATAAGCATTATGAAATTCATACGGGTTGTTACATGTATAAATAGTTTGTTTTGTGGAATTATAGCATCTCATTGTATGAATATAACATTTTTATGCATTTTCCTGCAGATTGACATTTGGATCATCCTCAGTTTAAGATATTACATAAAATGCTGCTATAAACTTACTGTAAAAGATTTTCTTTATACATATGCTCATTTCTCTTGGGCACATACTAAATATTAGAAATGCTGGGCCATGAAACAGACATAGAAAATAGTTTAACTTTAGTAGCTGCTATCTTAGAATTTTCCATAAGAGTTGTACCAACTTGTTCTTATTAGTAGTGCATGTCCATATGAGTCACTTGTCAGTCTTTTAATTCCATTACTTTTTATTGCAACATTTCCCCCTCTCTATCCTAAATTTGTTTTAGTTAATCTCCAATTAAAGTTCCTCTTTCCCCATGGCAAATTTAATTGCTATTCTGTGAATCTTTCCAGCTATTCAATCCTTTTTTAGGCTTATGCCCTAAAATTGGACACAGATTTCCAAATATGAAGACACTCTGGTTTTTATGGGTAGGGAATGTTTTCTATCTTCCTCCCACTTTGTCCTAGCTATGATGAGCAAAGGTCTATCCATAGAATTGCAACATATTGGGCTGACCATCATGAGGAAGCATTACATACAGGTTTTATTATCTATAATTGATGATAAAAAGTCTCCAAACTTAGGACAAGCATTTGTAATGTTTTTTCTCAATATATTTATTTATCCTCCCCACACTCGATTTCATCTGACAGATCTACTTTCTGAAAAACTTAGTGAAATCTCCTTGCCTTGCTTACCTGTGCCATCAGCCCTAGGCCACCATCAACACAACATCTACTAACACAGGGGGTCACAGTGAGAGAGAAGAAAGCCAGTTGGCCTGTGAGTCAAGGCATATCTGTGTCATCCTCATCAAGTCGTCCTGTCATAGATTTTTTCCATCTGCAAAATGAAATAATCAGACAAAATGGCAACAAAAAAAATCCCAACCCTATCCCCTATATTTTTAAGTTTCATTATATAGTTTTTTTGGGGGGTACTGGGGATTGAACCCAGAGGCACTTAACATCCCCAGCCCTTTTTATTTTTTATTTTGAGACAGGGTCTTGCTAAGTTGCTCAGGGTCTCACGAAGATGCTGCAGCTGATTTTGAACTTGCAATCCTCCTGCCTCAGCCTCCTAAACCACTGGGATTAGAGGCATGCACCACCACTTTCATATCTTGTATCAAAACAATTAAGAAGTCCCATCCAATTTGGCCAAGGGTAAAATTGGGAAAACCATCCCATTCACAATAACCTAAAACAAAATATAATCAAATACTTGGGAATTAATCTAACTAAGGAAGCAAATGACCTCTCTATAAGGAAAATTATAGAATACTAAAGAAAGAAATAGAAGACTTGAGAAGATGGAAAGACATACCATGTTCTTGGATAAGCAAAATTAATATAATCAAAATGACCATTCTGCCAAAAGCACCATACAAATTCAATTCAATCCCCATCAAGATACCAATGACATTCTTCACAGTTATGGAAAAATCAATTCTTAGATTCATTTGGAAGAATAAGAGATCCAGAATACCCAAAGCAATACTTAGCAAAAAGAGTGAAGCAGGAGGCATCACAACTGATCTGAAACTATTGCATAACTGTAGTTACAAAAACAGAATGATATTGGCATCAAAATAGGCAGGAAGAACAATGGAATAGAAGCTACAGAGACAAAAGCACAAATCTATAGCCATCTGATATTTGACAAAGGTGGCAAAAATATCTCTTGGAGAAAAGACAGTCTTTTCAACAAATGGTGCTGGGAAAACTGGACAGCCATATGCGGAAAAATGAAATTGGATCCGTATCTTTCACCCTGCCTAAAACTCAAATCAAAATGGATCAAAGACTTAGGAACTGTTAGAAGAGAAAATAAGGTCAACATTCCACCATAAAGGAGCTGGCACTGACTTCCTTACCAAGACCACCATTGCACAAGAAATACAACCAAGAATCAATAAGTGGGATGCTATTAAATTGAAAAGCTTCTGCACAGGGAAGGAATCAATTAGTAACATGAGGAGAGAGTCTACAGAATGGGAGAAAATCACGGCCAATTATGCCTTGGACAGGGGTCTAACATCCTGGATACACAAAGAACTCAAAAAGCTTAATATCAAATCACAAATAACCCAATCAATAAATGGGAAAAAGAGCTAAACAGAAGCTTCTCAAAAGAAGAAATACAAACGGCTAATGAATATTTGAAAAAATGTACAACACCTCTAGCAATCAGGGAAATACAAATCAAAACTTCATTAAGAATTCACTTCAATCCAGTCAGAATAACAAAGATTAAGAATACAAACAACAAAAAATTCTAGAGTGGGTGTGGGTGAAAACTAACCTTATACCCTGTTGATGGGACTGCAAACTAGTACAACAAATCTGGAAAGCAGTATGGAGACTCCTTAAAATTAGGGATGGAACCATTCCTGGGTATTTTCCCAGAAGATATAAATTTGGCATACTGTAGAGACACAGATACATCAATGTTTATAGCAGCACAATTCATGGTAGCTAAACTATGGAATCAACCCAGATGCACACCATTCAATGAATGGATCAAGAAATTGTGATATCACACACACACACACACACACACACACACACACACACCATGGAATTCTATTCAGCTATTTAAAACAATGAAATCATGGCCTTTGCTGATAAACAGATGGAGATGGAGAAAATCATGCTGAGTGAAATCAGCCAGACCCAGAATCTCAAGGACTGAATGTTTTCTTTCACATGAGGAAGCTAGAGTACAATATAGGAAAGCGTGAGAAAACAATAAATTTAGACAACAGACCCATCAAACGAGGATTACCAATCAAATTGAGGGCAACCTCACAGACTAGGGATGGGGGGTTGTGGTGAGGGGGAGGAGAAGAGGGAGAGGATGGTAAAGGGGGGATTATATGATGTGTGTGTATATGAAAATGTAGCAACTCTCTTCAATGTGTAAAGCTATAATGAAAAAAGTACCCTCCAAGGATGGTCCCAGAACTCCTCGTTCTTAGCACATCTTCATATCAGGAAGTGCCCCTTTAATCTGCATGTCAGATCTCTAACCATTACATACATTTCCTTTCCATCAGTGGTGACTCAATATGTTCAGCACAGAAACTTACGGAATGCTTTCTAAATGTTTAAATAAATTCTGTTTCCTGACTTTATCTTGTCTTCAACCCTCACCATAATTCTGCTTTGTATTTTTCTTATTCATTTTCCGTTAAATGTGATTGTAATATGTATCCTTGGGTGGCACGGACACTAAAACAATTTCTCAGGCAGTGTATCCCCAAACTCCTGGATAAACTAGTTGAGGTTAGAAATATTGAGTTCAACCATATCTTCCTTCACACCAAATAATTCGGGTGCCGAGCAAGAATAAAGACAATTTGTTATTTATATGTGTTATTTTCCTTGTAAGGGCAAAGCGTGAAAACACTCCTTTTTAACTTACAGATGGGGCACCAACTTACGGAAATGTTTGTGAAATAAAATGGTTCATTATAGCCATATTTTCAACCCTAAATGGCCACAACTATGGATGTGTTATATTACTCTGTGTGATGATGACACTTTTGCTCATAGGGTAGAGTCTTTGCATTTAAAGGCATAATACATGTCTTGCTGAGGAAATTTTTTGCCTTCATCCCTTTTGTGTCCAATAATTAAGAGCAATCATATGTGGAGACCAAGTATCGTGGTCATGTGGAGCAGAAGTTCTGGTGACGTGAAGTCCCACTGGGAACTGGACCTCTTCTTGTTCCCTCATTAGTACCGTCTGCAGGGCAGTGGGAAGCCCTTCATCTTCCATGGCACGTCTCATTCTTTGGCAACAACTTTTCCTCTCCTAGACCTATGTATTACCATCGTCACCAAGTCCCCTCTTGTTTTCTAGAAAGCTGCATCTCAGCCGAAACAAGCAGGTTGAAAGTTTCCTCTCTATTTTAAATTTTAGCTACCAGGAAAAGTCTTTAAAATCTCCTAACTTAATGTGCTCCAGTGAAAGTTTTCACCCAAATGAACAAGCAACTAGAAACAAATTGTGTTTGACATAATGAGCAATTGTATTTGACATAATGTTTTAAATTAATCCAGTAGAAAAGACTGTTCATTTGGCTTGGCCTGGAAAAAAGTGGGAAGCTGACATGGCTTCATCAAGTAATTAAATTCAATTGAAAAACATTATTCCCTTCCATATTAAGCTAAAGTCCTGTGTACTTCTTCGAGTACATAGGACTCCAAGAGGGCTGGGTCAGTGGAAAAAAGCATTCTAACATTCAGGAACTTACAGCGCAAGAACACAGACACCAGTGGTTCTGAAAGGGAGATCCTTTGACCAGAGGCATCCAGAATCACATGGAAACATAAGAAATGCAAATTCCCCAGGCCTGACAGTTTAGAAGAGTAATGGAAATGTGGTGTTAAAAATTATAGGAAGATAGCATCAATGGCATTGAATTCTAGTCTCTGGAGTTTGGAATCTGTCTTATCTTATTAGAATCTAAACAGTAGGGGCTGGAGCGGTGGCTTGGCGGTTATGGCGCTTGCCCAGCATGCGCAAGTACATGAGTTCAAACCCCAGCATGTACACAACTATGTGTTGGAGCAACGAAAGCCATGTGAAAAACTCAATAAAAATTGATTCTCTCTGTCTGTCTCTCTCTCTCTCACTGTTCTTCTCTCTTTAAAAAAAAAGAATCTAAGCAGTAGACAAAATGCTGAAAAAAGAATGGAATGATAGAATAAGTGTCTAATAAGAATAAGTAAGTTTAAATTGGAGAAGCTAGAAGCTTGGGTAGACGCTGAAGAAACTATTTTCAATAGTCCTAAAGCAAGGGTGTTATAGTTGAAGTAGAAGGATTTTCATAAGGTTAAAAACGAAGGGACCTAAAAGGTCCTTGTTCATGAAACAGAAGAGAAAGTGCCTAATAGTCATAAAGGATCCCAACGGAGGAACACACACAGTGAGAACAGCACCGGGGTCCTGAAGTCCAGGCAGGGAGAAGTTCATGAAATGGAACTTTAAGTCACACACCTACGGACACCTAGCGAGAACAGGCAAGGCAGCGATCTCTGGTAATAAGGATACCATCAGATCTCAAAGGACCCAATCTCATGTGAGTGTCTGTGGGACTGCTGGTAGTGAGGGTGACTGGAAGCAAGACGATGGGCTCTAAGGATATTATGGTTCACCTGGATCGAGAGCTTCAGGTAGAGGCCCTGTGTTTGGTGGAGTTTGACTATGAAGGAAAGATCAAAAGGGAAATGGTTAGTAGGGAGAATGGGATTAGATGAAGGTGGCTAGGCGGATATATGCAAAATAGAACAGATAGGAATGAGGAAGGGATTGAACTGTACCGAGGGAGAGATGGAAGAACAGCGGTCATAGAGGAGGTTATTTGCCCTGGTACAACATAGGAGGGCTCAGCATCTCTTCCTCAGCCTAAGAAAAACGCACAAGATCTGGAGACTGATGAAGAACGTGCCGAGATGAAAGCATGCAAAGGGAGGAAGCCCCTGCAGGAAAGCCTTGCTGTGCTCCATGGCCACTGGGGGGACAGAAGGTGGACGAGCAGGGGCGTAGTCCAAGAGTTTCCTCCACTAACTCTTCAGGAAGTGATTGCCTGGGAGGCTTTTCCTAATATGCAAAGGAGAGGGGTCTTGGACAATGCTTATCACCCTACATTATAGTTGTTCACACATCTGTCTCCCCTACAAGAATGTGGGTCTTTTGAGAGCATAGACTTTTTTCCAGTACTTTTTTAAATGCAGAAAAGCAACAAAGAATAATAGAACAAGCATGTGTGTACCCTCACAAAAATTCTACCCTAATTTCTTCTTTTTATTTTTTTGGTACAGGGAATTGAACCCAGTGGCGCCTAACCACTGAACCGTATTTCCAGCCATTTTTATTTTTTATTTTGAGACAGGGTCTCATTAAGTTACTCAAGCCCTCAATAAATTGCTGAGGCTGGCTTCAAATGTCCGATTCTCCTGCCTCAGCCTCCCAAGCCACTAGGATTACAGGCATACACCACCATGTCCAGCACTATTTTTTTAAATAAACACTTAGAATTAAAAAAAGAGGAATACTTGGTTCTCATCACCCTTCGCTGTCCTATTCCTTTTTCTTCCTTCCCAGAAATAAGCACTCACAGGAAATTAATTCATGTCCTCTCAGCCGATGTATCTATTTAGCTATGTCCATGAATAAAATATAATACTGTCTACTGTATGATTTCACCAATACTTAATATTTTCTTTTTTAAGAGAGGGACAATGAGAGTAAGAGAAAGAGAGAATCAATATTATTCAGTTTTTCATGTGACTTTTGTTGCTCTGACACTTCATTGTTATGTGGTGCTGTGACTTGAACCCACGTCCTCATGCCTGCCAGGCAAGCACTGTAACACTGTAACCACTGAGTCACTGCTCCAGCCCCAATAATTAATATTTTCTATGAGGGTATCTGCCCTAGCAATGGAGGCTGCAAATATGACTAAGAACATAAATAATTCTATATTGTACACACCAATTCTGCAAAAAAATCGATTATCATAATGCTTTGAGATATATTCAAATTGAGATACACATGCTTAGCTCATTTTGCTTCATTGCTCTTATGTTATTCATCCTTCATTTTGAGGACAGCAGGTGCAACACAGATACCCACAGAGTACTAATTATTAGTAAATACAATAGAGTTAACACCATAATAGAAATGGACACTGTGTACATTGCTTGCTAGTTATAAAATGCTTCCACGTAGAACATATCTTCAGCCATATTTGTCCACTCCTCCCCACCAGCTGATGCTGGGTGAAGGTGGTGATTATGCCTCATGCCTGTGCATTCTATTCTCCATGCTCATTTCGGTCTCTGTAATTCTTTAGTATTAGTTGAATGAACTAATGACCCTCTACCTTAAGTAGTATTATTTTACTAAGGTCTAGGTCGTGAGTACTTAAAAGCTTTTCCAAGACTATGTGCTTGAAATCAGGACTAACAATCAAGTTTTCTGGTACTAAATCCAGTGCTCTTTTCATTACACCATTGAAAGAGCTATTGTAAGGACTCTATTAAGGAATCAATAGGAGAGGAATAATTATTATGAGTTACTACCTCAATGCATCCAATAAATAAACTGTGTGTACCTGTGTAATTGGAGAAAATTAAGAACCATAACCAGATCTCAGGCTTGAAATTTATCATAATCATTGACTGGCCCTATTTTGTCACATGGTCCTTAAATGAGGCTTGCATTTTAAAGGAGATGTAAGTTATGAGGGCGTGTAGGCTTGCATGAGGGAAGGAATGAGCAGGAAGCAGTTTCACTCCATAGGACTGCTCTTGCTAAGATCGCAGGGGACCTATGTGCCTCTGACTACCTGCATCTCTCCTCTTCCGGCTTCAGCCACACCTCTCCTTCCAACTTTTCTCCACCTCTCCTTATCTGCCTCCTAGGAAATCTTCCTTGAAAAGGTGACAGTTGAGTGGTGGTCTGAAGAAAGTCCCAAGAATTCCATGCAGAAAAATCTCAGGAACTGTTTCAGATGCCCATCTCACCCCAGCTCCCAAACACGTTTCTATCAGCCATCCCACTAGGATTGATTCATCTTGATCAATACCTTCCATCCTCTACCTGTCTACTTGGGGTCCTACCCCATTTTTCTAACTCAGAGACATGCCTGCCTCTTGCTTTCTTTGAACAATTCCTGGGTCCTAAGCAGCTGATGAAGTAAGGATAGCTGCGCAGCTCTGGAGAGAAGCACATTTCATCCTCCTGGATGAAAGGCGGCCAGGACAAGGGATGAGGCTGCACAGCATTTACATGTTGAGACACAAGCATGGTTTGCTCACTTTCAAATTCCTATTTTAGTCAGCTGTTACATTTACAGTTTGTTATTTCAAACACATTTAAACAGACTAATAAATGCCTGTTGAGCTAAACCAGTACCCTGTTTTGTGGAATGGAAGCAGGAAACAGATTACTGACACTCCTCCTGCCCAACATGCATTCTCATGGTTTTCTGACACACTCCAAGGGAACTACTGGGGAGATTCCATCATTCCCCAGTACCACGGCATAAACTCATCTTTCTAGTAGATCTGGCACTGCCCCCGGGTCATCTTGGTATGGCCCTTTTTTCATACCATCATTTAAAGACCATATTTTGAAATCTTAAAATCAGAACAAGTAGTGAAGCAGAAGATTACTCTCCTTTCTCCAGGTATTAGAGACAATTCAGTGGTTGTAATCTTATTGCTGAAATACTGTCATTTACTGGGCATTTCACTGAATTTAGAGGATAATAGCATAAAGTTTATAACTAGGAGAGTCTTGTACTCTTGTGCTATTCAAAAGCAATCTTGGGTTTCTGGGACTCAAGATAGATATAGAAATTAAACTCAATCTGTGGCCTTGTAATAAATATAAGATAAATGAGGACATTTGCATTAACTGTAAGGAAATGAAGTGTTTGTGAGACTTAATTAAAACCAGGCACAGCTGGGCATAGTGGTGCACGCCAGTAATCCCAGCAGCTCAGGAGGCTGAGGCAGGAGGATGGCAAGTTCAAAGCCAGCCTCTGGAACTTAGTGAGGCCTAAGCAACTCAGCAAGACCCTATCTCAAAATCAAAAATAAAAATGGCTGGTGATGTGGTTTAGTGGTTAAGGGCCCCTGGGTTCAATCTCTGTACTCAACTATGGGGGACAAAGCACAACAGCTATGAGCATGAATAGGTCAGTAGAAAGAGCATGAGTTGGTTATTTTTGTTTTCTTTGGGTATCCCTAGTGGCAAGGCAAAACAAATTCATGGAATACTCCACATTGTTTAATGGATAAATGACATTTACATTGCATGAAGAAAGGAGGGGAAACAAAGGAATATAATAAGATAAGTAATGAGCTAACGCTGGGTCTTGGAAATCTCTCTTAATTCTTAATATGAAAGATAGCGACTCGCATTGGAGGAACCTAAGGAAAGTCAAAGAAGGTCTCAAGTCTGAGGAAGAAGTTGATGAAAGGTTATAGCTTTTAATATACGATGATGAAAAGAGATCTCCTTTCTTTGGGGAGAGTCCCTGATTCCAATTTTACGTTTGTGGAGCAATTAGCAGGACTCCACTTGGCTTTTCTTGGTCTCCTCCGTTAGAAGAATGTCTCTGATATGTAATATTTGTTTGAAAACCCAAAGAAGCTTGTTTCCTTTTGAGGTTTGCCTTACTTTTTATGTTCTGAAGTTCATTTTGGACCTCAGATTTTGCTCCAAGCAATAAAACTGGTTGGATCATACTAACATAATGGAGCTGTAATTTTAGCCAACTGTTGGGGGTGGGGAGATAGTTAAGGTGTGTAGTGGTTTCTGTGGTTTCTCTGTGGAGTAGAATTCCCTGCAAAGCTTTTCCATGTGGTGTTTTAATAGCTGTCTTAAAACTCTCTGATGCATGGAGCAAAACTGAATTAGGCTCATGTGCTAGATTGGTGGGATGGGCCAAGGACTCTCTGAAAATGAAAGAAAAACAACCAAACAGCCTAAACCAGAGCCTACACTGTCCAAAGAAGATTCTAGGGACATATCTAAATTCAAAATCATAGAAACAATCACCTCTTTTAACCTACTTTTGCAGAACTTTCTATGGGAAATTAGAATCCTTCCCTTGCTTGTATTAACATTTCACTTTTCTGTGGTACTTTACAATTTACAAAATGATCCAAAGTATTCTTGTTCATTCAGACTTACAATAATCTTTTGAAGATTGTATTATTATATCCATTTTTAAAAGAGAAAATGGAGTCACAAAGATAAGTTCAAGGTCATCTGGCTAAGACCTTACAGAGGCAGAATTTGACACTACCTGAGAGATCTATATCTTTATACCAGAGCATCAGTAGTTTTAACTAGTGATCACAATTTATATTTATGAAAACAATGAGAACCAGCCAGATAGTGTATGCACACATAGTGAAGTTGTTTCTAGACTACTGGGTCCTCATCCTGGAATATCAGACACACACAGTGTTGTCTAAACATCAAAGGAGTGAACTCTTTCTCTGATTCAAATGTTCGGTGTACTGAGAGTGGCTGATAACACGCAGCATACTCAAGTCAGCCTTCCCATGTTAAGCACATGTAAAAATTCTCTCTAGAGCATGGCTTTGGCTGCTAAGTCCAAAGAAGATTTATTGAACATTTGTATGTGCCAGACACACGGGCAAAGTAGGAAGTTGTCTAGATGGTCTGATTCCAGGAGAACCTTTTTCGCCAACCCAGCCCACCGACAGAAATACTACCATTAGCTGGGCGTCCTTTGAACTGGTCCGGGAGTTGCTAGGATTCTGTTTAGAAAATGCTGGTAGCCTGGAGAGATGAAATACTTTAGGACCCTAGACACTGAAGCCTGGGTGTACATTTGCTTATCTAATTATCAAATCAACTATTGAGACCGTAAGTTGAATAGATGGTGAACAGGTAAAGTTTATCCTACCCAGGAGCAGGTAATTCTGGAAAGGGCTATAAGGGGCTCTGGAGAAATCAGAATATAACTACAGGTGAGGGAGACTGTCTTATCTGGAGAGAGGAGTGTGCCAAGGCTCTCTACCAAAAATAAGCTTCAGTTTCTTTTCCTGTGTTCTTATAACCAGTCCTGTGTGACATCTGTGTTTTAGGTCTAGATCCACAGAATCAACCAAATTAACATTTACAATTCAACTAGCAAAAACCAGGCTCATTTTTGCATATTTTATGCACATGTACAGATCCACATCTCTGCCAAAAATGAGTCAGTGTTGTTCTGTCCCCCAGGCCTCTGTATGGCTGTCACAGAGCTCATCATCTGCTTAGCCAGGGTAGAAAGCCGCAGCTCAGGGTCTTCCTGCCTGACTCTGATGCTGTGTTGTTTGTTATTACGGTTGGTGCAGTGGTCGTTATGAACAGTTATCAGCAGCAGGTTAGTGTCTGTGACAGACGTGCACAGGGCACAACATGACTGAAAGCTGTCTCCTGATACCCTCTCACATTCTCCCCCGCAGCTCTAAAAAAAATTCATACCTTTGTAATTTTAGAATTTGTGTTCATGATTTTAGTTCTTTCTTCTTCCAAGGACCTCAAATATTTCAGGAACATTTCAGTTAACAAGTTTGTTGTTATCAAAGAAAATTATTTTACAAACTGACAGTCATTCAAATTAGTATTTGCTTTTAGAAGCAATTGCTAAGCCACTGTTGACATCCTGCTTGATTTTTTTTCTTGGTTAACCCATAAGTTCTCCACACTTGAAGCTGCATGTATTGAACACCCACAGAACCCCCCAGCCCACCCACCTGGCTGCCACAGCATGCCCCTGAAGTCAGCTGTGATTATTGCTGGGTGCCGTGCTCACAAGGGCTTTCTGTAGGTATTTTTCATTCGATCTTCAAAACAATCCCAGGAGGTAGGTACTGTCATTATCTTCATTTATGCATGAAACATGGAGGACTCAGATTTGAATCCAGCCAATCTGACCTCTGAGCCCCGGCTCCTAACCACTATGCCACAATGACTCCTGCTCCTACAAAGGACCACAGTAGCATGAGGGAACCTTGTCACCCATGGGTAGGGGCTGCCTGGGGACCTTCCATACCACACAGCCTCTGTGTGCAGATGCCTAAGTGGGAATGTACAGGAATGATCAGGAAGAAAAGAGAGCTTTGGAGTGGATTGCCCCTGCTCCTCTCAGAGTCACCTTTCTGCATTTACCTTGTCACCTGCTTTTCATGGAACCCATTGGGAAGGATAATGCTTAAGCCTGGGTTATACCTGAAGCAACAGCAGCAGACCTTAGCCAACAATTCACACAGCACCCTGCTGCGGAGTGGGAACCCAAGTGGGAAGCATGCACAATGCATGGAGAGAAACTCTCTGCCTTCAGTCTTGTCTCAGAGGCCACCCTGGCGATTTCAAAGTCATCTCTAAGTCAAGTTGAAACCCGCTGCTCTCCCTGGGCTGGTGCTGGTAAATGTTTCAGAATGTGTTTTCCAGGTAAAAGCTCTGATTTGTAGCATTTGTCTTAATTAAAATGCTCCCTCCCACTGTGGCAGACCAAGTCTCCAAGTCTCCAAGACAGTGTCAGAGAACAGAGTCAGGAAGAGCTGTGGACCATTGCCTCCAGCACCGCCCTGGACCGAGGTGAGAAGACAGGCGAGCAGGGGGCAGTAGGCAGCAAGGGACTGCAGCCCTTTCCGGATCCTGCACCTAGACTGCCCGTCTCGTGTGCAGCTTCATTCCATGTTCCCTCTCCCACCGCTGTACCCCAATTCTTTCACTGCGAATTAACCCCTTAAGAATTTCCACGGCACCTTGAAAGAAAAAGGAATCACAGAGCTTGCAGTCTGTTGGCAGTAGATGGAAGGGAAGGGAAGCAGGCCATCAAGGATCATTTTGAGGGGAGATAGGAGAGAGCAGAAAGACTGAAAGAGAAGGGAGGAGTGGTTCTGTAGTCAAGGTTGTTAATCTTTGATTTTCCCCCTCCTATCTGATGGAGCTGTCTCCCTCCCCTTGCAAATAACTAGCTGTTTGTCTGAGTCACCATCCCCCCTTCCAGGGTATTTGACTTACAGAAGAATGGCTACAGTGGCCAGTCCCCCAAAATCTTGTTACTGACCCCAGTATGAATCATGCTAGATCAGATACAGCGTGTTTGCCTCCTAAATATCTTCAGGGCTGTGAACTATATACATTCAGTTTCCTGACACATTCCATTCTAGTGCTTTACGACTCTCAAGGTCAAAATCCTCAATGTCCAAGTGTACTCTGGCTTTAAAATATCAATCAACAGATCTTTATGTATAGAGCCCTACTCTACTTCCTGTTCACTACTGTGCACCTCAGGGTGCAAAAGTACATAAAACATAATTTTTGACCTAAAGAGTTTGCAATCTAGTTGAAAAACCTAACAGCTACCTAACCAATTCGTAAGTAAAGCTTACTTACTTAACAGCTTAATGATAATACCTCAAGCTAATTTTCTTGATAAAATACTCATCTACAACAAGTACTTATTTAGTAGAGACAGTTAGATTAAGTGCACATCCTGGTTGTTTACACTGTTCTTGTTTATTTCATGACAATAACTGATCATTAATTAGCATATATTCAACTGAGTTTAAAGTTGGAACCTTTTTTTAACAAATACATTTGTAACAGTCAGTTATATGTAATAAAAATATTTCTTCTGCTGGCCAAAAGCCCACACTAACACTCCTTTGCTGATGGAGATCCAAGACTCCTTTTGACAGAAAAAAAAAATCCAGTATGAGAAAGACATTGGAAATCCCAGTTCACTTGGCAGTAAATCTACTTAACAAAGAGGTTATCCTTTCAGCAGAGTATTGACACAAAGGAGGAGTCTGTATATCTGTACAGTGTTAACTAGCTCTTAATAAAACCTATCTTTTAAGATGTCCCACTGACTGTGCTTGAGGCCTTTCTGCATCCCCTCCTAAAACAGGTGCTCAGGAGACTCTGAGCAGTGTGGGCAGAGGCCTGTGGGAAGCGCCTGTCATCAGGGCCAGCACTGGCTTGCACTTCCTGCCATTGTCTTTCCCTACATCAGCAGATCACTCGTCCTAACAGAAGGAAGCAATCATCATCCCATTGTCCAAAAAAACCCATATTTCACTTGTTTTGTTTTTGAAAGGGTTTTTGCAATTATACTAGAATCTGGAATGCCTAATTAAAATTTGGAGAATTTGCAATATGTGAAAGAAAAATAGTTGTAAATCTCCCCTGTGTCTCTGGGACAGGAGACTTGTGTGAGCTGGTCAGGTTCTCCATATTTATGTGAATACTTTCTTGCCTTAGGAGACTGTGTAAGCGTTTGGGTTAAGACGCCCTCCTGCCAGGCTTCAAATTAGGTGAGACTGGTAAAGTAAATAAAAGGTAATGGATTGTGTCCATACATGACTTCATTCCATCCTTGGAATGACTTTATCAATAACTGCTGAGGGCAAGACTCAGCAATAATCATGTGGAATATATGCCTCCAGGTAATAGAGAGCTGATTTTACTTCCTAAGGTGTTTGAAGTGTGCCAGACTAAAACCCTCTTCCTTCACTGTGGCACACACCCAGGGCAGTTTTTCTTACACGATTAATGTTTTCTTTCTCTCGGTGCATGCTAATTACACCCAAACGTCTTCAACTGTCTTACGCGAATTCCCCCTCAGGTAGGAGGACCGCTCTACTCGCAAGTTTAATGGGTTACACGCTTTATATTTTTACTTCTCTTTCCAATTGTCAACACTTACTTTCTCCATGCTAAATTCTCTTCCTTCCCTGTAAACTTAAATTTAAGGGCTCTGTTTAACTGCTTTTCGGGGACGATGTGGGTGGAGGGGTGATCTTACCATTATTTTACGAAATCCAATTTGTGTATGTTTTTTCCAAAACAATTTCCTATTTCTAAAACTGCTGCCAGTTGCTAGAAATTTGGAAACTAGGATCACCCTCAGCTACCAAGAGAAAGGTTCTGACATTGTATTTGCAGACCACAATTATTCAGCTCCTCTTCCCGATTAGACATGGGAAGTGACTTGCTCTTCATGACCGGACCCTTGTGCGTTTCCTGGCCCCTCGCTGCCCCCTGCTGTCTGTGCATCCTTCTCTGCAGGCATTCTTGGTTTGATTGTTACCCTCCGACTAGTCCAGTTCATACTTACCTTAGTTCTGGAAATGTGGTTAGAAATTAAACCACAGCTCTGAGAAAGTCTTCCATGGGTCCTACTTTGCCTAATAGATTTGTTTTGTGGACAAGAGTGTATAGATGGGAAATTGGGTCCCGGATAAACCCTTTAGAACCCTTCAAATAGAGATGTGGCCTGGATCTCCAGTGGGTCTCATAGAGAGTTCTGAATAAATCTGGACCTCCTCTAACTGAGGCAAACTGTTTCAAGGTAACCTTGGGGATTCCACGTTTCATTACAGCGCCTTGAATCAGAGGAATGATTCCATGTTAAGATGAACCTTTGGGCAAAGAAACAAGATCACCGTGCTTCAAGAGACAGAACCTTGGGAAATTTCTTTAACCTCTGAACTTTTGTGAAGCTAGCATTTTTTAGGTGATCGTATGATGATTTAATGCTTACACATTTTAAAGGTTCTGCACACTAATTTGCAATATAAGTCTTCAGGTATTGGTAACATGGGATAGATAGTAACATGGTGAAGTAGACTTTTAATCCACGTTAAGGATTAGGGAGAGCCATTCAGACCCCGATGACTTGCTCCTAAAACTCCTGAAATAATCACCATGTTGTAAGCCACGGAGTCTCCATGAAGTTCTGCCAAAATGGCCTTGAATAAGTTGTTTTCCTATCTATAAAGTTTTAGTGCGCCTATTCCACAGGGTTCCATGAGATAGCATATGCCTGGCACATGGCAGATTCACAATAATTGTTAGTTCCTTCCTCCTCCTCCTCCCTTCTCTTTTCTTGTCTGAAAAGGTCAACATCTGCCTTTGCCACCAAAACCTAACAGGCAGGTAGGTGATGGACTGCAATGTCCCCTTTCTGAACTGTCTCCCGAAGAGCTGAGTGGTGACCTCTTGTTGTCACCATTCACTTTCAAACATTGGCAAGGAAACTTGCAGTGGAGACTGGGATGAGGCGCAGAGGCGGTCATTAAAGTCTTCAGTGTCAGATGGTAGAGCTGCCAAGAACATTGAGGTGTTATGGCCTTTCTTGGAACCATTTGTATTTTGCTGAGAGAATGAGAGAGATTTTCCTCCCTCAGTGATGGCTAGAGAAGCAGCTTTGAGGAGGGAGCAGATAACAAAAGGGCATTTGTGATGATAAAAATGTTTTTCTAAATAATGCATTATAAATAACATCCATAATTTCTAGAACCAGGACATTAAAAAAAAAAACTGCTCAGGCATCCCTATGGCAAATTAACAAACAAAAAGAATGTTCTGAACTCAATAAAACTCAGAGTCAAAACACCTCCCTGCCTGCACACATGCGTGCACAGCCATGCTTCGTAAGTAAAATACACATTATATGCTTCTACTATGCTTCTACGTGTGATTATGTTTTAGCAATAGCATTGAAAACTAGGTAGGTCTTGTTAAGTAGTATGTTTCCATGGAGAAAAATAAGAAGCATTTAAGGACAACCACTACTTGCTGGTAAGAAAGAATTTGCACGAGGTCTTTTCTCCCACCTATACCCTAATTCTGTCAGCAACCTTATTATGAAACTGGACAGAAACCAGAGGGAACCACAGAGAATTAGGCATTTCACTAAATTTGTGTGACCTTTTCAAATTTTCTTAGACATTGTTTTGGCATCCACCAAAAGTAGGTTTTCCTCTGTTTAAATCAGACCCCTAGAGAGGAGCTAGAGGAACGCTTAGACCCCGCCCTCACCCAAATCTTTCATTTATTTAATGGGGAAGCTAAGGCCCAGCAGGATCACGTGGGTAGAGTGCCCTCCCGTCTTCGTCTTGTATGTGTGTTCCATCTCCCCTTAAGATTGCTGATGTTTAAAGGCACACCAGTCCTCTTGTTTTCTCCAGCACCACACAGTGAATAATTCATTGAATTTTATTCTTAATCTCCCAGGGACTTGTTTCGCAACAGAAAATTAAAATTATAACAAGCAGAGAGAAAGGAATTACTGAATGAGATCATTGGCTTTCATCGCTTATTTCTTTAAATTATTTGATGCAAATTTTCACATCCAAGTCTAATATTTTAGCCCTTTTTTCCTAGAAGTGGAAAGAATCCCCTTTGTGAATTAACAATAATATTCTTGTGTTACACTAGGAGGAAAAGGCGTGTTCCCGTTCTCATTTGACAACTCATTCACTATTCCCCAACATTTAACAATTGCTTTTTGAGCTCCTTCTGAATTCCTAGCGTTATTTAGAATCTTAAGATGTACCAGGTAACAAAGATTCCCACTTTTTCGACTACATCTTCATATCTATCTGTGACAAAGGAATGAATCATTGCTTTCTGATACCACATTATTCTTGGGCGGCAAGCTAGTGAAAATATCCTTTTTAAAAAATTATCTTCCTTTTAAAAAAAAATCTGGAAAACTGTTTTCAAATCCTTGCATGAAATTTGGCCCAATACTGCCCTCTTGTGGCTCCTTCAGTCAGAGACCCATACATGCTTCAAGGTTAACGCTGTCTCTTAAGATTTACAGGGAAAATATCCTGTTTTTCAGCAGTAGCCTTTAACACAAAATCAACCAGTCAGGAACATTTAGCGTCTAATTCTGTCTGATTTTGTAACAGAACGATTGGAAGGCCTCCATCGCCTTTGTGGTTGGGAACCAGATTGAGGATGACCTTCTCATCCGTGCCCTCACCCTGGCCGTCCAGGTCCCTCAGCGCAAGCTCTTCAGCATAGTGTCCTGGCAGGACATCCTCCAGCAGGTACAGTGCACTGCCACCGCAACACCCCTCAAAGACGCTCAAATCAAAAAACTAAAAACACCATCATGTGCCTGCACGGTTTTGTAAAGTTTGGTGGAGCGCTTTAAGTAAACACATAGGGGAATAAATCGAAAGCATTTGATGTGGAAGAAGTAATTTTTGCTCATTAATGTCACCTACTCAACATCTGTCCACTTGGCAAAGATTTCTGAGGCCATTTCAGGCATCGTGCTAGGTTCTGTGAGGAATTACTTCATAAAAGCTTAAATGATAACAAAAGACCGGATTCAGTAAGGTTCCTGGAAAGTACTTACTGGAGGAAGCTGACAGAATCTTAGCTGTCAGATGTCAGAGGAGGATGACAACGGAGGAGATCTGTCAGGTGGTACACACCTGTACAATTACTAAAGGCTTACCTAGGTGGCTGCTAAACTCCCAAGTAACTAAAAGCCCGTCTTGCTAGGTTCCCCAACCATGCGAGTCACCCTAGACTTGACAGCTTTTGCATGTACCTAAATATTCTTTATTGTAAGTCAACCTAACTCTCTTGCAGATCAATGAAATAAGTGAACTTGTTGGAACCACGTCATCCAAAAAGGCAAAAAGGCCCCTAAACGGTAGTGTTCCATTATTTTATGAGGTACGTGAAAGTGTTTATCAAAGAGATTTTTCTAAATTTTTTAAATGCATTTTTGGAAATGAAATCTCTCTCACACACACACACACACACACACACACAAAACACCCTGCCTTCTTTTAAGCAAAAATCCTTCTTTTGGAATCAAACTGTCCTGGAGTGTTTATGCCATCACTGCTCCCAGTTAAAAATATAAATTAGAAACTGTTACATACAACAGCGTTGGGTCACAATTTTTCATGATGTTTACTGAATAAGGTGATGGTATCAGAGGGAAGTTCTAAGTGTTGGTTTCACCAACCCAAGAGTTTTCTATGCAAGACGGAGCCATGGTTGGAACAATTTCCCATCCATTTGTGCACACTTGACATCCAACGTTAATCAGTGTGAAAACTGTGATACTCTTCAGATTGAAAGTCCGTCCATTTCTCACAGCTACTCTATACAGAACTCTGGCTTATGCGCAGGGGTCAGAATTCATGCTCAGTTCGAGATTTCCTTTCACCCTGCCTTGTTGACATCTATCTTACAACTTACATGAAACTATAAAAATATAATGATTAATTAGAATATCACAATTTGTCAGGTACTGTTTTACAGCTCTGTGGACCTAAAACAAAGATTTTTGGACTGTTCTGAGACCAATTTGTTCGCACTTTATTTTGTTAACGACTAATAAAGATTTTATGTGTCTCAGCTCTGGGATGATTCTATAATGAGGTCTTTAGTATTGCTTGAGTACTATCTGAGTTTATCCAAGTGACACTGTATTTATTCACAATTGACAGTACTGTGAATTTTATGACATTAACTCTTGCTAAATTGCTCTTATACCCATGACAAACACTCTGTGCTATCAGAGTCAAATTACTCACTTTCTATGCTTTGTTATGATGTTCTGAATGCGTGTGCTTCAGTTGAATCATTGTGTGATACCTGGATTTAAAATACTGGGATTTTTCTTCTGAAGTGGCCAGAGAAATTCATATCCAATTCTCAGGCCTGGGATCAATTAGCCCCCCAAAGAATTCTTTCTTCTTCAAAGATGCTCAGTGAAAATCAGATGATAACAGGCCAGTTTTGACGTTTAATGTGGACAGGCATTTTGACTTGGATGTGGGATAGCACCATGCTACAAATCCAGAGTTAACAGAGTCATTCCTTCCCAATATGTGCGAGGACCCTTGGTTGCGTACCCTTCACTCAGGGGAGGTCCCTCTCACATCTGGCTCTCCCACATTCTTCCAGTGGAGCATTTGGGCAATAAGCCTCCCACACCCGCTCACATACCCTTTTCTGAATGGTTCCAGAAGGAAAGAGAGGGCAGGGTGGAGCACCACAGAGATCGGACCTTGGGTGTCCCAGACCTATTCGTTAACATCAATCGCTGTGGCAGAAATGAGAACATAAAATAAATGCAGGCTCCTGTTTAGCATCAGCCAAGAGAAGGAGGGCACATTCCTAGCCTTAGTCCCTCCACACTGAGGACCTCTTCAGGAGCTCTGTTACCTGGTACCTTGCCCTGGGTGTATTGAAAATCCATTGGCAATGCCCGTAAATTACCGAGATAGTTCTGAGTGGTGACCATGCAAGAGCTGCGGAAGCCAAAATCTTTTGGAACGTCTGGGCTTTGAAGCCATGTGGACAGCATGCTCATAAGTCTATTTCTGCTTAACATCTTTCATGGTCTGTGTCCAACAGGATACCTACCGTAGATAAACTCCTCAGAAACCTCTGTAGGAAGTCTTGCTCCTAAAGGAGACTCCCCAAAGGAGAGAATAGACCCTCTAAAAATTTCTTGATCCATAGTAAATTCATGGAGTTGTTTCCTTTTAGACCTCCATTTTGGGGAGGGGGAGAATTCAAAATATCATAAAGGGGATGCACTTAAATGCTTATATTTACTTTTACTTGTGGGACACTCTCGTTGGCCTTCAATTGGAGCCTAGTTGTTCTTTACTTTAAACACAATTAACCAATTTGCCTTCCAGGTTTCCCAGCCTGAGGTTGATTAGGAACCACCAATTCAAGTGAGACCACTCCAGTTCAGTTTATCCCGAGTAGTAAAATAACGTCAGAACCATATTCCGTTATTTCCAATGGCGACTCAGAATGTCTGGGCTAGCAAAGACCACATTCCTAAGTGATTCGCTCATGGTTTCATTTGGATGGCCTGGTGTTGTGTACACACAGCCTCATTTGAAATTGTGTAATTTCCCCTGAAACCTTAGAATTTCATCTAGCCATGATATTGTATACATGAGAGAGGCTTTATTTATACACCATCATTCTTTGAAAATCTGCTCAGCTTTGTGCTAATGGAATCCCACAGGGACATCCCAACAGCTCATTTATTCATTCACCTTCTTCTTGAAAACCGTGTTTTTCTCTAGCAGGAACTATGCCTACTCAGGTAGGAATGGGAAGAGAATATTCTCCCTTGTGTGTATCCTCGGGAGTGCGGGCTATGATTTTATTATTGTTATTCAATGATGATCCCACATGCTGGCTTCTAGCACCATTTCCAACTTGCAGCCCTCTCTGAGGATGGGACACATGAGAACATGAATGTATGGATACCGCCTGCGTCATGTATTGGCCAGTTTCATTGGCTATTAACAAGTACACTATTTCCCAGCACCATCTATCCAAGGGAGAGAGAGGAAAGAACGTGAATATCATAAAGACTCTGACCTTGAGAAGCTATATGTACATAGTCCTGGCACTTAGGAGCTGTCCAATAAATATCTGTTAAAAGAGTGAATCATGCAATGCCAAAAATAGTGAAGCTCTTGAGGGACAGGTGAGGTGCTATGGGAATTTAAAGGAAGATGAGATTATCATTGCTCGTGGAGGGGAAGGGTGGCATCCAGAGAAGTTTCGACAGAGAAGATGACACTGGTGAGGGTAGGGGGGACAGACAGGTGCTCGATTGTTCTGATCTTTAAAAAATATTATCCCACATCATAATTCTAAAAGAAAACGTAAATATCTGGATTTTACCCATAGGAGAATGGAGGCAGAGAGAAGGTAGGAAGTCTGCTAAGCAGAAAATTTGAAATTAGAAATAGAAAGAATTTGGATTTAACCATAGTTAAACATATAGTCTCAAGTTTTTCCACTGTACCACAAACCCAGTTCTCTTTCATCAGTCTCAAAACTATTCTCCTTGACATCCACATTCAGAAGAGGGTGTGCTAAGGAAAGGCAGCAGACCAAGCAAAGCCTGGGGAATGGTAAAGTCAGTGAGTGTGGACAAAACTTTTAGTTCCATCGTGCAATAAATAGATACTAAATAGGAAGATAAATCCTGGACATATTTTGATCATAACCTCAGAAAACTAAAACTAGAAATCTCTAAGAAAATATTTCAAACACTGGAAAAACGTCATGTTTTAAATTTGTGGCTGACCTCATCTTTAGTTGCTAACTGTGCACCAATATTTTTCTGCTTATATACCTTATGGGCCACATGGAGAAACTGGCCTGCTTATTTGCAGATATAATGAGTCTAGATCATAATTTAAAAGGAAGAATTAACAGTCATTAAAAATCTACAAAAGTGTCCTGATGAGGGAGGTCTATGTGTACCACAAACCCAAAGATTCTCCCCCATGCAACTAAATGTGGTACACAGAACGTGAGCACTACAAGATAGGTGTGCAAATGTCAGACTTGACTTTGTGACTCTGATAAATGAGAAAAAAGAAGCCACCAGTGGGGCAGAGGTTGGTTTGTCCAACATATCTGAAATAAGAGCTACCAGGCCCCAATGCTCCGCTCCACGTTCCCTTCATTTCACATTGGCGATCACCATTCCTCCCTACCTGGAAAGGAGCTTCCACCCACATGTGGGCTGAGGATATGTGCCGGTCCACTACCTTCTTAGAAAAGACAATAAACAAAGAGTAACATAAACAAAAAGTAAATAACCTGTTGAAAACAAAATGGTCCATAAAGAAAACAGAGTTTTTGGCCTTAGTTCATGGCACATTTCAAAACAGTCAATTTTCAAAGTTTCCATAAAACAAAGGACTTGGGCATTTCTAACTATTATGTGATATGATACAATTTTTGCAAATAATTAATAACTTTCCTATCCATATCAGTTTAAAATAGAACCTATATATCAACAAATATTTAAATTAAATATTTAAAGAAAGTATTTCTATGGGCTTTTCTATTACCAGTGGGAGATGATTAAATATGGCAAGATTTTTCTGTTATTACATTCATAATAATAGTTCAAATGCTGTTTTAAGAGATGCAAGATACAAATGCTGTATCTTCAAATCTTACTCATTTCCTCACATTTTTAAGACACTTTGCTAGAGCATTGGATTAGTATGCACACACAAATCCTTTCCATTTTTTGGTTCTTATTTCGTGGGTGTGTAGACATATTTTTCTGGTCTTTCCCAGCATGTATTTACAATAATACACAAGTAAGAACACAGATTTAATTGTAATCTAGTTTGGTGCTCTTTTCCAGATTCCGAACGTGAAACTCATGTCTTAAATGGTGACTCAAATTAACAGTCTACTCAACAAAATTACAAGCCCTTATTTTGGGGGGATGGCCCTTGTCAAAATGAAAAATGGAAAACTCATGCTTCAGAGATAGGAACAAATAATATGTGAAAACATTTAAGAGGTTTGAAGTTATTAAAATGGCAGGTCCACTGGGAATAGAAAGAGCAGTATGTCATGGAAGAAAGGAAGGAACAGGGAGGCAGGAAGCATTCCCTGGCCTTTTCAATCCTGCGTTTTAAAACAAAACAAAAAAATTCTGGAAGAATTGGAAGGTAGCCAACCTAATGCCGTTATTTCATAGAGCTTAGGGACACACCAGGAAATTACAGGCCAGTTAGTTTAACTTCACTTGTAGGGAAAGTATTAAAAACTGCTGCAGGAGATCAAGTAAAAGGACGCTTAGAAAAGCACAGTCTGATTAAGGCGAGCCTGGCCAACGTGGTTTTCGGAAAGGGAAGGTCATGTCTTAGGAACTTGTTGAAATTCTTTGAAGCTATTATGGCCAGTACAGTGCTCAAAGCACACGGCCAAGTCCAGAACCTGTGTATCTTTTCCATTGCACATCAGCCCTTCAGGGATGCCTGCAGAATGTGGCCCACATCGGGGCTTCAGCACTCCAGCTTTGGAAACCACTATCAAAATAGCAGAAAGTAACCTCTGATGGAACATTCTTAAAGCTGGAACCAATTAATACAACCTGATATTTTTTAAAAAATGTAAAATAATGAGACTTGGAACAAACTTTAGGAATATTGGGCTGTAACAAAGAAGTACTACTCTGGGACTATAAAAACAATTGCCGGGTTATCGTGCCAGAGCCTGGACTGTGGAGGTCTTTCTCACCCAAAGAAGGAAAGACAAGGAGAAATAGCCGTGCTAGAAACTGTGACAGAATAAAAGATTATGAAGAGTTGCAACTAAATTAATTCTCCTCCATATTCTGGAGGAGGCCACAGCAGCCCAGCAGAGAGAGCCACGGCCAGGCTAGTCAGAGAGGGCAGAAGGGCAGGACTTCATTGCTTCGGGAATGGGCTCCCAGGGAGCACATATGTCTGCTTCCCAGATGGGTAACCTGGAGCTGTATTTTCAAAGCAAAGCACAACTCGAGCAAAGGCTTCCAGGGTTATCAAGGGTGGCAGGAATCCCAACCATGACCTTGGGCACAAACTGCTGACCATGCCCACTGTGGCAAATAGCCTATAGTTCAGGAGCAGGTTGGTGGACAGGGCAGGTGTGGGATCCTGTGATAAGGAGCCTGGGATTCAGCAGCAGGCAACCCACACCGCACAGAGACTGGGTCACTGGCTGGGATATCTGGGCAGTGGGCAAAGCGGGAATTCTAGTCAAGAACTCCAGGACACGGTTTCAGTGGTAGACCAATCACAAGAATAAAGCAAGGTTCAGCACATGAAGCCTGGCTGTCGCAGCTTCTCCTCAGGTCTTGGCCTAAATTTCTACACTTCTGCATTCACCATCATCAGCGGGACCCTGGGAAGAAGTCAGGAGTACCACATCTTTTCATTCCTGGAGTCAAGACTATGAATAATCCACATTTATATATAGTTATGATAATAGTTGACACTTACTGAGCACTTAGTTTATTACAAGTCTTGAGTGCTGGGTGCTTTATTTATGTCCGCTAAGCTAACCTCTCTCTCTCGGCCTGCTGGAGATAGCTTATAAATGATAGAAGTGGAGCTCAGACAAGCTAAGTAACTCGTAACTCGTGGGCTCAGAAGTCTCTGGTCCTTCTACTGACATCACACACAAGTTTGAGGACAAGCAGTTTAAGTTCTGGGAGTGGTTATTGTGGTTTAACATATCTTAAATACAAGTTACTGTTAATTAGGTAGAATTAAGCTTTACGCCTCTCAGTAGTTCTAGGATATGTTTATTACTTTTCTCTTTGTAAAGTCAAGGTAAATTATAATTTCTATCTTATAAAGCAGTAGCAATGATTGAATGATATTGTAATTATAAAATTCTTTGTACCTGGCATAGCGTAAGTGCCCATTAAAGTTAGTTGTTCTTTTCCATTTTTAGAAAATTTCTATTCTCGGTGCATATTGAAGTGTGGTACTTTAGGGAACATGGACCTACTAGAAACAATAAAAGAGCAGTTTTTAAAATCTTTGTTACGGTAAAAAATACATAATGTAAAATTTCCCATCTCAAATATGCCTGAAGTGTAGTGTTAAATATATTCAATTCGGTGCACAACACAATCTGCACAACTTTTTCATCTTGAAAAACTGAATTTCCACGTTCAGTAAATAGTGACTCCCCATTTCCCGTCCTTCTGGCCCCTGTTGACTGCCATTCAATTCCACTTTGTTTCTATGAATCCGATGACTCTAGAAGCATCTTCTGATTACCAGTTTACGTCACTCAGCATTGTGTCTTCAAGGCTCATCTACGTGGTAGCATGTGTTAGAGTTTTCTTCCTTTTTAAGTCTGAAGACTATTCCACTACATCCACATTTTGTTCATCCGTTCATCCATTGATGATAATTCAGGTTGCTTCCATCTCTTCATTATTGTAAATACTACTGCTACGAGCAGGTTGTGAAAACTGTAAGCAGGTTTTCCACTCTGTAGAATATGATTAATGAAAGATAAGCTCACAGTAAAATCAAGAATAAATGCATGGATGCAATTAAACTAAAAAGCTTTTGCACAGCTAAAGATTTAGTTAAAAGAGAGAACCTACAGAATGGGAGAAATTTTTTGCCTGCTACATCTCGGACAGAGGGCTAATATCCAGAATATACAAGGAACTAAAGAAACTAAACACCAAAATCACAAATAATTTAATCAATAATGGATTAAGGAACTAAAAAGAAACTTCTAAAAAGCCCATAAACATATGAGAAAATGCTCTACATCTCTAGCAATCAGAGAAAAGCAACTTAAAACTTCACTGAGATTCAACCTCACTCCAGTCAGAGTGGCAAAAATGAAGAATATGAACAACAGATGCTGGAGGGGATGTGGGCAAAGAGGAACACTGTCACATTGCTGGTGGGACTGAAAACTGGTTCAGCCACTCTGGAAAGCAGTATGGAGACTCCTCAAAAAATTAGGGCTGGAACCACCTTATGACCCAGCTATCCCACTCTGGGTATTTTCCCAAAAGAGCTAGTATCAGCATATTATCGAGATACAGCTTCATCAATGTTTATAGCAGCTCAATTTACTAAAGCTAAATTATGGAACCAACCCAGATGCCCTTCACTTGTCGAGTGTATTCAAAAACTGTGGTATATATATACAATGGAATACTACTCAGCTATCAGAGAAAATGATATTATGGCATTTGCAGCCAAATGGATGGAGAAGGAAAAAAATATGCTAAGTGAAGTATCCCAATCTCAGAGACTCAAGGACCGAATGTTTTCTCTCATTTGTGGAAGCTAGAGTACAAGTGGAAACAGTATGTTAGATGGCTAACCTAGCAATTACCTCAACATGTATGAATCTTTACAGGATCATAGGGAACCTTGCCTAGGAGGCTGGGGGACGTAGGGAACAGGGCAGGGAGGGGGGAAGGGAATAGGAAGGACATCAAGGAGACCACAGGGAGGTTGTATGGGGGAATCTAATGAGAGGGGAACCTCCGACTTCCATGAGAAGTCCAATTAACTTGGGGTTTAAGTAGGGGGAAACATGGAACCATGGGGAACCCTATAGGGGAAACCAAGGAATGGCACCATCCTTGGCTTGTTCTGTCATTATACTTTTGTTCTTGATTGTTTGATGATGAATCCCTCCTAATTATAAGACCATGTTTAACAATAAAAAAAAAAAGAAAAGAAAGATCAGCTCACAACTAATTAACTGAGTAAGGGGAGAGAAAAGGAAAGGAACAGGAGTGGTCAAAGAGTATTTTCACTGTTCTATTACACTAGTCTTCGTGGACATGATGGAGAAAAATATACCCTCTTATGTCACATAGGGGTAAATATGACCAAACACCCTAGGAAATAAACAGCAGTTTTAACCCTTAAAGATTTCATAATCACTTACATTTTTTTTTCATTGCTGAGGAGTAAATCCACGGCCTTGCACAGGCTGAACTGGGTCTTTACCAATAAGCTATGTGCCCAGTCCCCTCATTAATCTTCATGTAAACAGCATCTCCTTAGTGTAAATGGAGAAATGGAAACCCAGGAAATGTAAATGATTTGTTCACTGTCACCAGTGAAATCAATGTCAGTTCTCCTAACAGCCCAGGGCTTGCTCTATACCCAGCAGGAAGACAGGTCTCATTCATTAGTTCTTGTTCATTTGATTTATTTCCCACAAGATAATTCTAGGTATTTTTGAATAAAAATTGTATTTCATTAAATATGTATTAATTTCGACATGCATTAAAAATAAAATTAGACTAACTTGCAATTTTCCGAATTCTGCAGTTTGGAATAGGGATGCATTATTCTTTTAATACTTATTTTAGAGTCAACTCAGACAAAAATATTAGATTCATAATACAGGTGGTACACAGTTTTGGCCAAATCATCAAATGACAATGGCTGGTTAAGGTTTTTAAAAATGTCTAATTTTCATGCATCCCAAAAATATTTGATGACCTCTTAAGTACGAAAGATATGATTGGATTTATCTTGGTGAATAAAACTGATATAATTCCAAGCCCACAGAGTTTCCATTTGAATGCAGGAAGCAGGCATCAATTAGAAATTAAACATGCAAAACAATGCAATTATAAACTGGGGTAATTGCTTTAAATCAGAAAGAATTACAGAAGAAAATATTGTAGAGTGATGGTTATTTACATACTTAGTCAACTTAGTGTTGACTCTAACACAATACCTGAGGCTGGATGCACTATAAAAGTAAAGAGGTTTATTTGACCTCAGATTCTGGTGGCTGGAAGATTCAAACAGCACAGCTCTGGCGTTACCCTGGCGAGGTCCTCCCCACTGCCCCACACATGGGAAAGAAGTAGAAAAGGGAAGCAACATATGTGACCAAGGAAGCAAGAGAGATTCAGCGGAGGCACTGGGTTCTCTTGTAACAACCTGCTTTTGAGGGACTTCCCTTGAGCGCGCACACAAAAAAAATCACTCCTCTGAGAAAAACTTATCCTGCATTAAAACCTAGTCACCTCCTGTTAGGACCTACCTCTTGAAGGTTCCTCTGCCCCTCAACACTGCCACGCTGGGATCACATGAACCTTTGGGGTACAAACCACATCCAAATTGTAGCAAAGATCGAACGGTAAAGACTAAGGGGAAAGTATCCAGGCCCAGGCGCACCCTGTGCACGTCTCTGAAGCAGGAATGGACAGATGGCTGCTTGTTAGAGGAAGAGGAAAGGCCGCTGTGCCTGTGGCATTAGAAAAGAGTGCTTGTGGGGGCCAAGCGGTGGCTCCGCCATGCACAGGTGTGCAAGTTCAAACTCCAGCACCACGTACACAATGAAATCTCGGAGCAACAAGGGCTACATGAAAAACTAAATAAAAATTGTTTCTCTCTCTCTCTCTCACTGTCCTCCTCTCTTAAAAAAAAAAAAGAAAGAAAGAAAAGGGTGCATGTGTGGCGAGAGGAGAGAGCAGGCAGAGGCCAGTTTGGTAGGGACATCCTCCTCAGGAGGAAATTTGCAATTATACTTCATAGGAACAGGAAGCTGTCAAGGGTTTTAGAAGGGAGAGTGACACAATCTACATTTCTGGTTTTTTCTGGTGAATGAGTGAAAATAAATTGGGAAGGAGCCAGGCACCTGGGTGGGGATCCCAATTAGGAGGCCTCTGGGGTTCTCAGGTGGAGAGGGTAGAGCTCGAAGATTCAGGAACTGTTTAGGAGGAAGAATAAACAGAACAGTGCCAATCGAGGTGTGCGAGGCAAGGGGGCCAGACTCAGGGGTGACTCTCACAGTTCTGCCTTGTGAAAGGGACACAGAATACTGAAGGAAGACTAAGTGTGGAGCAAGTTTGAAAGCACAGTTGGGAACAGGTTAAATCTGTCCGAGAGATACCGAAGAGATGTCAGAGGTCATATTTTCAGCATCTTTTTGTATAAGTATATATAGTATATATAGTAAGTATTACAGAACTATTTGTTTTCAAACTAATTAGCATACTTAGTACCAATGAAAATCATTGATAACTACTACAAAAAAATGGATCCTTCCATAGCAGTAACTCAGTAGTACCTTCCTAGGTACTAGCGCTTGTGGGCCTATTTTCCTTTTATTGGTTACATATTTTATACAATGACTTTTAACTGGGTGATAACCCAGTGGTTTGCAAAGAAATGCACTTGGTTTCAACTGTGCGTGCACATGTGTGGCTTCTGATATAAATATATTTTTTCTCTTAATACATGTCAAAATGAATCTATAAAACCCAGTCCTAGAAGCCTGTAACTATTTTGCATTATCCACCTCTTGCATTTTCCTCTCCAAGTCTCTCACCTTACCCTAGACTGAAGGGTATCTCAGATATCCTCCAGCACATCTATTGCGTTTCTATTATATGGCCAGCAATGAGCACCAGATTGAATGACACAAGGTCTCTGTCCTCAAGAGCTCATCGTCTGTGCTTTTGTAAACAATATATTTGTTTTCTGTTATTTCATGACATTTTAATACCTTGTCGGAAGTCTGAGGGAAAAGCTACATATTTAAGCCCTGGTTATAATTGAGTCTGTTCTTCATTGAGCTTTGTGGCTGACCTCATTATTGCTCACAACTTTCAGCCAAAAGGGTAATGGTCCCCAGACAGGGGATATTGGAAAGAGCAGGGAGGGAGGGGCAGAACACTTACCAAAACAGTCAAAGATGCCGCAAAGATACAAGGCCTTGCTTCCTGAGAGGGAAAGAAAGCCTAGCTAGAAGCGAAGTATGAACAATTTCCATGCTCCTGCATGTTTGTACTGTGACCTCTGTTCCTGAAATTCCAGCTCTTTCCTCACTCTTTGGTTGCAAGGAAAGCAATAATGTGAGTGTAGGCTGGGAGAAGTAACTACTGGATAGGACCTCATTTGTATTTGTTGAAACGCTGTGATGAATATTAGAGGCACTTAATACTAATTTGAAGGCCTGAACTTCAGATAGATATTAATTAATGCAAATGCATTCATGCTCCCAGCTCACAAATGTGATTGATTGGCCATAAAACTTTGTTAAATAGCGTGATACTGAAAGTGAACTAAAATATGATCTCTATATTGCTTCAGAAAATACACAAAAAATATAATAAGTGTATTAAGTAGTTTGAAACAGCAAAGCAGTCCTAGAAAAATTTGTACCCAGAAAGACTGAAGCTTCTTAAAAACCTCCTCCTTTAAGTCCATATTTCACCTTTATGCTTGTTTGGAGCACAGTGCTCATACTGTTTGACTCTCTGGAACTGTGACGGCGACCTCTGCCAACAGGACTCTCTGCAGAGCACACGGTGCTACACCATGCACTCCCAAACAGTTGAGCTGATTGCTGTCCTAGTTTAGCCTCTATCGAGAATTCGCACGAAAAAGTCAGCATCTACCTGGACATAGGCTTTCACATCAGGAAATATTTAAGTAGATCCTCCCCTTTATCAGAAATTCCTAATCATCTCAGTTATCCCCAAGTCTTCTTATTGTCCTTTGATTTATCCCTGGAACCGCAGTGAAGCGGAGCAGAGTGCAACAGCACGTGACAGGCACAGGCCACCACTGAGTCCTGCACCCTTTATGAGGAGTTAGTCTTGTGTGCCTGCTCAAAGATTCATTTCAGGATACCACTGAGGGACAAAGAGAGAAAAGGATAGGTTCTATCTGGATTTAATGCAAGGGGCTAATATATTACCTTTTGTAACTAATAAAATTTCAAGGACTGACAGCAAATTTCTGATTTGCTTTTCTTCTAGTAAAATGTCTGCTTTGAATTATGCGGAAAGAATTCTTCTTCCTGCCAACTTGTTTCAATTTCCCATGCAAAATCATCCACAGAATGTTGTCAGGGGTTTCCTATGGAGGTTCATTTCAGGATTCTTCAATCACTGGAGGAACACACACACACACACACACACACACACACACAGAGTTTTACCCCTTTTTTTGGAGCAAGCAAAGGAAAATGAGCTGGTGGGGTCGTAGGCGGTGCTTTCCCTTTCTGAAGGCAGAGACAAGCGTTAGTCATCAGCTGGGGAGAGTCTTTGAGGCTCCCTCCCGGGCCAGCGTCCTGTTTTATGAATGCAGGCCCGCCCTGTGTGTAGGTGGAGCAGGCAATTGCCGTGTGATGTGATTTAAGAGGTGCTGGAAGTTCTGCCTGTCCAAAAATAGCCCCCACACCCGCCTGTTGAGTTCAGGCACAGTGTCCATAAAACCATGGCTTAAATGAAATGAAACTGCCTTCTCACAGTGTTAGCCCATTGGATCCGTTGCGCTTTCAGCGTGCATCTATTTATCAAAAGCTGAATCTTATACATGTGTACGGAGAGACTGGGGCAGGGGTAGAAAGGCAATGATGCAAGTCCCAGAAGCAATCTCTGCACAGCCGTGTGCAAATTTGTTAACACTAAACTTCTTCCACACTCAGTCAGTTTGGCAGTCTTTTATGAATCAATATTTTTTTGGAACATGATATTTTCCTCAAATAGGCAATGCTCCTTACTGGGATCTCTGTATTATTAAAGAATACAATAATAGTAACAACTCATATTAGGAAGATTTTTGTTTTACAGAAAGTACTAAATAACATTTTTATGCTACTGTGAGATTTTTACCTGAACAGCAACCTTGTGAGGCAGAACCTAAGTATTGCTATTCTCATGCAGCAAATGAGGAAAAGAGTCTTGAAGAGATTTTACTGTGCCTAAGCTGGAAAGGGACTGAGCTGGAATTACCAGAAAACTAAGGCTCATCAGCTAGAGAAATGCAGGCAGATGTGTTCAGCTATGGAGAGAAGCAGATTTGCCTTGATGGAGAAATCCCAGGGTTCACAGTCACTTCATAGTGTCCTCATCAGTTCCTAGCTCTACTTCCATCGTTTCTCAAAATACCACTAGGTCCCATTTGCTTCTAAAGAATATCCTAAATTAATTTCTTCCAGTTCACATTTTTCTTTTCCCTTTCTAATTTATCGTTGCATTTTTATAAGTTTTTGCAAATGGTCAGTATTGCAAATAAGGGATTCTTTGGAATATCTGGCATATATATTTTTTTTCACAGTCCACTGCCTATGTCCAACAATGTTTTATTTTTATTTTTTTTTAAGAGAGAGAGAGAGAGGGAAACAACTTTATTTTTTCATCGGGTTTTTGTCTTTCCAACACTTAGTTGTGTATGTGGTACTGGGATTTGTATGTGGTGCTGGGATTTGAACTGGGTCTTTGCACATGCCAAGCAAGCACTGTAACTGCTGAGCCACTGCTGCAGCTCCTATGGCTAACAATGGGAATGACTGATCACTAACTGAAAATCCATAGTTCACTGTCACTTCAAACTCACCAAGACCCAGTTCCTGCAGTCAAGAAGTTGAAAGTGTACTTTAACCTGCCTAAAATTGTGCATCTAAACAAAATTGCAAACTCAAGAAAGTTTTCTCTAACAGTATTATTCATCAAATAATGTCTTAAAATTCCTAAAGGCACAATGCTAAATTTATTTGCACGTATTTGTCTCCAGGGATTTGGGTTAGGTTTTAGAAGTCATTCAAATGATTGCCCATGTTTATTTTTTTTAATTTCTTAAATATGGTCTTATAATTAGGAGGGAATCATCATCAAACATTCAAGAACCCTTGGGTTCCCTGTGGTTCTATGTTTCCCCCTTTTAAATCCCCATGTTAATTGGACTTCTCGTGGAAGTCAAAGGTTTCTCTTTGAGTTGATTCCCCCATACTCCCTCCCTCCATCCAGTCTCCTTGATATCCTTCCTAGCCCCTCTCTCCCCAACCCCCCTCGCTATGTCCCCCAGCATCCTAGGCAAGGTTCCCCCTGTTTGTGAAAAAATTCATACAAGTTGAGGTTATTATTGGCTTAGCCATCTATCACACTGTTTCTGATTGTATTCTAGCTTCCACAGATGAGAGAAAACATTCAGCCCTTGAGTCTCTGAGTTTGGGATACTTCACTCAGTATAATTTTTTCCATCTCCATCCATTTGGCTGCAAATGCCATAATATCATTTTCTCTAATAGTCAAGTAGAATGTCATTGTATATATGTACCATGGTTTTTGACTCCACTCATCAAGTGAGGGGCATCTGGATTGGTTCTGTAATTTAGCTATAGTAAACTGAGCTGCTATAAACATTGATGAAGCCAAATCTCTATAATATGCCGATTCTAACTCTTTTGGGAAACTACCCTGAGTGGGATAGCTGGGTCATAAGGTGGTTCCAGCCCTAATTTTTTGAGGAGTCTCCACATTGCTTTCTAGAGTAGCTGAACCAGTTTGCAGTTCCACCAGCAATGTGACAGTGTTCCTCTTTTCCCACAGCCCCTCCAGCATCTGTTGTTGTTCATATTTTTCATTTTTGCCACTCTGACTGGAATGAGGTTGAATCTCAGTGAAGTTTTGATTTGCATTTCTCTGATTGTTAGTGATGTAGAGCATTTTCTCATATGTTTATGGGCTTTTGGGACTTCCATTTAGAAGTTTCTTTTTAGTTCCTTAATCCATTTATTGATTGGATTATTTGTGATTTTGGTGTTTTGTTATTTGAGTTCTTTGTATATTCTGGATATTAACCCTCTGTCTGAGGTGTAGCAGGATTGCCCATGTTTAAAAAAAATGCAAAAACTCCCTTTATAGAATACTTACTACTTTGCATAAATTTACAAAATACAACAATAAACCAAATTTTATAGAGAAAAGAAAAATATGAACTGGCAGAAATTATTTTCAAATATTCTCTAGAAGAACAATGGGACCTAGGGATATTTGAGAAAAAATAAAAAGTAGGGATGGGACCTGACAGGGCATTACAGAGTGACTGCAAACTATGAGATTTCTGTATCAAGGCAGATAAGTTTTGTTGAATAGCTGAATGCATCAGTCTCTGTTCCTCAAGCTGATGAGCCACAGATTTCTGGTAATTCCAGCTCAGTCCAACTTTAGATTTGGCATAATAAACACTTCCCATGACACCAGCCACTTGCTAAATTACTGAACTAACAATGCTTGCTTTCTCAGACTTTCAGCAAGCATGGTTTGGGATGAGCGACTTTGAGTGGATGTCAGCTCCCACCTGCCTATCACAGGGTCCCCTTTTACAAGGCACAGCGTTGCTGAAAGTCTGATTTGTGTGCTAATTCTTTTTTTCAGCACATATTGTATTGGTTGTTTACCATGTGTCAATCACAAAGTAAATTCCAGCCTTCAACCTGCTTTCAGTCTAATGAGAAACAGAGAGATGGAAAAGAGGAATTGTATTACCATAGGATAACAAAGAAGTTTACAAAGGTTCAACAATGCCGACATCTATCTAAAGTTTTGAGGGAAAGTTTTTAAGAAAATGACTTGAGAGGCTGGAGCAGTGGCCCAGCAGTTAGAGCACATTCTTGGCATTCATGAGGACCCAGGTTTGAACCCCAGTACCACATACACAAGTAAGTGTCAAAGAAACAAAATCCAGATGAAAAAAGAAATAAAACTAATTCTCTCTTTAAAAGAAAAAAGAAAGGGCTACAGCAGTGGCTCGGCAGTTACAGCGCTTGCCCGGCATGTGCGAGTACACGGGTTCGAACCCCAGCACCACATACACAGCTGAGTGTCAGAGCAACGAAAGCCATGTGAAAAACTCAATAAAAATTGATTATCTCTCCTTCCTCTCTCTCTCTTCTCGTCCTCCTCCTCCTCCTCCTCTCTTTAAAAAAAGAAAGAAAATAGCTTGAAAGCTGAGTGGGAAATTTGTGAAGTAATGAGGAAGGAGAGGAATTCTAGGCAAAGGACAGGCAGGCATAATAAGGCATGGTATGACCAAGAAATTCCCCAGGCACATATCCCTGATGAATAAGAAGGGAAAGTGGGTCAAGGCAAGGTCAAGGGTCCTGCTGTGTCCTGCTAAGAGTGTTCACTTTATCCTTTAGGCACCACGAACACTGAGGGATTCTGAGCAGGGAGGCCGATGAGGACTAGGGATGTTAGGATTATGGTACAGAAAGAATTCTGTGGAGGTTGAAGGGGTAGCACTTTTAAAAGTAGCTAAATGTTGCATAGCACTCAAATTGTAAGCATAATCCATTAGTTGTTTAGCATGTTAATTGCAGGAAACTTGGAAATTTTAGAGAAAACCCAGCCCATGCAGTAAATAGGTACTTAAGTGTCTGAGATATTCCACTACTCAGAGTTGGACACCTCTTTTTACAAAACAGAAATGCTATATGTTTTAGATCATTTCCACACATCATGATGCCAGCATTTTTCTAAAATTTTTTGTGTATATATAATAGAAAGCATGTTTCTATTCAATAATGTATTTCACCACTCCTCCTTTTGCTAAATTTAGCTGTTTACCAATAGCTATGGCCCTGATTGTTTCCTTATGAAAAATTTCATGAAATGGAATTACTGGGTCAGGGTATATAAATCTTTTTTAAACTCTTGACATACATTGTCAAAATGCATTGGAGACAATCAGAGCCAATTCACATTCTTTCTAACAGTTCCAATCTAACCACACCCCCTTCAACCTCGTAGTTTTAATCATAGTCAACTTGATAAGCAAATATTGTAAGGTTGGGCATTTAATCATGTTTTTATTGGTCATGTTCTGTGAGTATGGAACTTATTAAAGTGAAACGATTACTCAATTTTGATTTTAGACACTTTGCGATAATGGAAGGGACTCTCTACTGTTGAAAATCAGGATGGGGAATGTTTGCTTTAAGTGATTTCAAAACATGCTTCAGGTGCTGGGAGGGGTAAGAGCAACAGGGCAAGCCATCAGGAGCGCCTGCGCAATCTCACTGAGCGCACCAGGAGAAGGACGCATGCGCAGAACTGCCAATGAAGGAGGGACCACAGGAGGGGGCCTTTATGGAATGTGAACAAGGTCTCTCCCAGTGAGACCAGGACAGCAATCTCAGACCAACGTGCAAGGGAAGGGTTGCTTTAGGAAGCTCTTTAGTGTGAGCTCCTCCCTATCCCTCCTCTTGCCTGTTATCCTTAAGTGGTATGCCTCAAAATCACCTGGAGGACTTGTTAAAAATGCCAAATCCAGATGCCATCGCCATTGATGGGATTAAGGGAGTCTTCAGGAGAATCCAAGAACATAACTTTCCAACAAGCACTCAGGTTCTTTTGAGCCTGCCCTTGGGGAAACGCCCCCTCTAGTCTACTGGGCCAGAAGAAAGGCCACCCCTACCCCCACCTTCCTCAACAATGAACGCTCCTCCTGTATTCTGTCCCCTTGGTTCTCACCTAGAAGTAGTCCATAGTTTTCATGCTGTGTCCATTCCCCTTCTGGTCAAAGTAGATGGTACTGCCTGCCTGCTTGCCCAGAGGTACCTGTCATCTGTCTTATAAACTCTGGACCATTTAGAATACTTATGCTAAAAACACGCGCCTCCAATGCTAGGAACTAATTACAGCCAAAGCTGGAGGGGAAGGTCCAGATGTAAGCTCTGAAGTACATATTCCAGGGTTTTGAGATTTGCCCTGGGCTACTAGTACATCTAATAAAGTCTAGGCATTTTGTTTGTTTTGCTTTTGGTTTTTGCGGTATATGAGCAATCACTAAAGATAAATAAGATGTCTGAACTCATGAGATCTTCATATATCCAATTTTGTTGCTCGCCTACTTAAAACTCTGTGTCTCCCAATTACTTTCAAGATAAAACCGAAATTCTTTTATATGTTATTCAATCCCCCAGTGGTTTGACTATTGGTTGTTTCCCACCAGCATGTCTTCATCCCAACCTCACACCCACACCTGTGCCCCCAACCACTTTCCAGTTTTCTAAACATTCACCCTGGCCTCAGCCCTTCTGCCCAGGATACCGCTCTCCTCTTTTTCCCTCTCCCCTCATCTCACACCACCTAACCTCAGTCTCAGCCACTTCCTTCCACCGATCCTTAGAGTCACCTGAAAAGAGGCTTCCATGGGAAAACATTGCTAACTCATGCACCCACTGTGGATAAGGCACTGCCCATGAACCACAGCACCCTTACTCAACAGCACAGTCTACTGTCATGCATGTCATGGGCAACTCATAGTCTAATCCCCCACTCAACCCAGAGGTCATTGTGGGCAGGGCCAACTTGCTTTGTCTCTGAATCTCCAGCATCTGGAATGCAATGGGTGCTCCATAAAGGTCTGATTAACGAATGAAAAAGAAGGTCCTTAAAATATGGGCCAAATTAATTCATAACCAAGAATGGTCAAAAGGGAACAATATCAGGATTTCACCACAAAGATAGAGCAAGTCTCTGTGTGAGGGAGAACAACTGAGCAATGCACCCTAGTTAACTCAGATTTGATCCAGACCAACCAGAAAATCCAAGTGTGGTGACTCAAAACAGGAAGGGATCCAAGGGCTGGGAATGTGGCTCTGTAGTAGGATGCTTTCCTGGCATGTATGAGGCCCTGGGTTCAATCCCCAGAATTGCAAGGACAAAAAGAAAAGTTCAGGAGGGAATCCAAGCAGTAGTAGTAGTAAAATGTGCAATTAAGTAGTGTAAAATACAGCACATAATGGCCATCTGAATTAATTAATTTCATAATTATGTATTAAGTACCTACCGTGTTTTAGGCTTTGAATTCAGATCAATGAAAAATAATAGATAAAATCTAATGTCTTTGTGGGGATAATTTTTTAATTGTGGAAGGGAAATAATAAAAAAGATAATTCAATGATAGACAGTAACAGGGCTATAGAGAAAAGAGGAACAAAGGTGAGAAGCTGAAAAAGTTACTGCTTTAAGTATCATAGTCCAATGGAATAGAACACAAGGCAATAAGACAAACCCACAGGTCTTTAACCACCTGATATTTGACAAAGTGGGCAGAAATGTAGCTTGGAGGAAAGACAGCCTGTTCAACAAATGGTGATAGACAAACTGGACAGACACATGCAGAAAATTGAAATTTGATCCTTATCTCTCACTCTGTACAAAAATCAAGTCAAAATGGATCAAAGAATTGGGAACTAAACCAGCAATCTTACAACTATTAGAAGAAAAAACTGGATCAACACTCTATCATTTTGGTGTTAGGCACCAACTCATTAACAAGACTCCCACAACAAGAGAATAAAAGCCAAGAATGAATGGGATGCCATTAAACTGAAATGCTTCTGCACAGCTAAGGAATTAGCCAAGATCATCAAGAGAGAACCTACAGAATGGAAAAAAATGGCCTACTACACCTCCGACAGGGGGCTAAGATCCAGAATATACAAAGAATTCAAAAAACTTAACACCAAAAACACAACCCAATCAATAAAAGGGCTATGGAACTAAACCACTTCTCATCAGAGCAAGTTCAAAAAGCCAATAAATATATGAGAAAACGTTCTACATCGCTATCAGTCAGAGAAATGCAAATCAAAACAACACTAAGATTTCATCTCACTCCAATCAAAATGTCAAAGATCAAGAATAAGAACAATAACAGATGCTGGAGGGGTTGTGGTAAGAAAGGAACACCAACACAATGCTGGTGGGCCTGCACACTGATACAGCCATTCTGGAAAGCAATATGGACACTCCTCAAAAATTTAGAGATGGAACCACTGTACAACCCAGTTATCTCACTTTTGGGTATGCTTCCAGAAGAGCTATAATCAGCATATTACAGTGATACAGCCACATTGATGTTTGTAGCAGCTCAATTTACAATAGCTAAATTATGGAATCCAGCCAAATGCCCTTCACTGAATGAATGGATCCCAAACCTGTGAGATATGTGCATACATACAATGGAGTTCTACTCAGCTATTAGAAAGAATGCAGGTAAATGGATGGAAATGAAAAAATCATGCTGAGTGGAATAAACCAAGCACAGAGACTTAAGGGCCCAATGTTTTCTCTTGTATGTGGACACTATAGTAAAACAAAGGACAGAGTGAAAGTTAGTCAAGTTTAATTAATAGACCTATAAAATTTGAAGTAACACATAATCTGGGAGAACTATAGCTACAAAGGGGAGGAAAAAGTGGGGGCAGGAGAAGGAGAGGGTGAAGAGGGAGGGAAAAGGGGGGTTGTCAATACTGTAGGGTACACTTGACTCTTCTGAGAAGCCAAATAATACTCATGCAGGCACTTAAAACTATACAATTCAAAAATTAATATATATGTATATGGACATTTACGTCTATAATGGGGATAACTACAGTGGAGACAAGAAATTGGGGAGTGGGTGAAGGGGGTAGATCCTGGATAAGGATCTGGTTCAAGTTGCACTGTCATTACACATACATGTAGGAATGTGTAGCAACGAATCCCTGCAATATGTAAGACTATGTAGAATTCATAAAAATAATTAAAAAATTAAAAGATGAGTAGTGTGGTCCACAAAGGCAAAACTAACAAGGTATTTTAATATTTGGATCACAATCTGAAGGAAGGAAAGGAAAAATAGCCCGTGGAAAGGCCCTGATGCATCCTCATGAACACCCAAAGAGGGAGTGCATTTGCAGAGCAGAGATAGGAAAGGACAGCAGCTGGAGCTACGGTCAGATCATGTAGAAACCGATCTGACTCCACCGAAAGGACTTGGACAGAAACCTCAACCTAGCAACACGAGTGTTGGGTTCGTAGTCTGAACCTAAGAAACTGAGAGCCTAAGGAGTTATCTAAACTGGAAGCCTGGCTCATAGCTCATTGGCATTTCAGTCTAGGAAAGGTGTTCACTGGGGAAAATGTTAGTCAATTCTAGACATTAGAAAAGAGAGGCAGGCATCATATTGGTTATAATGAACCATGGTGCCGCATTTAAAGATCAGTACCACCACTTAGCATGTGTCCCTGGGCAGGTACTTTAATCCCTGACCCCAAAGAAATAACGTGCTTAGCATAGTGCCTAGCAAAGTGGATGTACGAAATAATGCACATTATACTAGAATGTTTATTACCAGGTTACTGGATCCTGAATCAGAGATGAATAATCATGTACAAAATGACCTGCTAAAGGGAGATTGATACCTTTGTTGCTTTTAATAGGATCGGCTCAGAACCTGGGGTAAACATGAGGCTCTGGGGAGGGCATCAGTAGATGAGCTGTAAGAATTGGGGAGAGCAAACCAAGGGGATGGAGTTGGGCTAAGGACATTCTATCACTGTAGATTCAACAGCCTGGAGATAGCTTACCTAGAAACTACTGTCCTAGGATGACCCATTGTTCTGAGTGCCGGGGACTTTCCAGTTTTAGCACTGAAAATACCAAGTCCTGAGAAAGCTCCCAGTTGATCAACCCGGTGTTGATATGTAAATGACCTTTGCCTTGGTTCTTAAACTCCAAGGTATTTAGGAATTCCTAGAAAGCTTATTAAAATGCCACACTCCCAGACCCTATCCTCTAGAGATTGAACAGGGGGTTGTGGGGGTAGATCCCAGGAACTCCATATCTTTAAGCAGGTCCCAGGGATTCTGGGGCACACAGTCCACAGGGGCACACTGAGGATTCACTGTCCTACAAGAAACTACAGCATCCATGTGTTCATATAGTTCTTTCCCCCTAGGCAACCAGGAGACACATCCTTGTATCCTCTAGCTAATTAATGAATCAAAGAGATTAGAGGAGGATCAACAAACTCAAAGAACGAGCCTCTTTGTAGACACAGTTTCATTAGACAGCAACTACAGCCTAGAAGAGCGCCATCTTCAGTCAAGGTGGGGAACTGCAACTTTGGGTAATTGTGGAAGAATCAAGTACTTGGGAAAATAGAAAATCAGACTGACTAACTTTGTACCTTCTTCACCTAGCAGGACATTAGCAGAAATCCCACCCCCCAAGCTGTCCTCTGCAATGGACGGCCTGGTGACTCTCAACATAATAAGAAAGCAAAAGAGATGCCCAGAGCTGAGAGTTTAAAAAGGGACCCGGGGTGAAACTGACAGCCTAGATCAGATAGTTACATTATGATGAGAGGACACAAAAGAAACCAGGAATAAAGCAGCAGTGCTCAAATCTGGAATACATCAGAATCACCTGAGGACTCGTTAAGAAGTCAACTGTGCCCCACCCTCAGAGTTTGGGACTCAGCAGTTCTGGGCTGGAGCCCAAGAATTTGCATTTCTAACAGTTTCCCAGGTGACACTGCTGGTCTGAGAATCACACCTTGATAATCACTGATTAATTTCTTAAATGTTTATTAATTTTAAGGCAATAAATCTCTCAATATCCATATCCTCTTGCTCTACTTGCTTCTAAGTTAATGAGAAAAAAATCAAAACTGGCTTAAATAACAAAAGAATGTACTGGCTTATTCCAGTAGAAGTTTAGACAGACCTTGGAGACAGGGGCTCCAGCCCCACCTGGCTGCAGCACTCTTGACCCTTTCTTCAACCCTTGATGGAGTCAAGGTGTCTCCAGCAAGGTTTTTCTCCAGGATCCTCCAAAGCTCTGACAGGACCGAGAAGGCCAGATCCAGCAGCCCTAGAAAACGCTTCTTCAGAGGCTTGAACAAGATCACAGGCACATCCTGAAACCCTCATTCTCCCTTTGAGCTGTGTTCCTGCAGAGACACATGACCTGCATGGGAGAAGGGCAAATGCCTGGGGGGAAGTCCGATTCTTCTAGGAAGGAAGGGGGCAAGCTAGATGAGCAACAACAGCACCCTCCAGTGTAGGAAACGGAGCATGGTATCCAATCAATCGGCAATGGCATCGCCAGTGAGCCAGTGTTGGCAGGCAGAAAGTTCCAGAACCAGCCATACACAGACATCTTAGCAGCAGCATGAGATGACCAGCAGGGTCTCAGTTACCAGGGCCAGACTGAAGGCAGGATTTTTTTTTTTTTTTAAGAGAACGGGACAGTGAGAGAGAGAGAGAGGGAGACAACTTTTTATTTAGTTTTTCACGTGGCTTTCGTTGTTCAGAGACTCCATCATGTACGTGGTGCTGGGATTTGAACTCGCATACTAGGGCATGCCAGGGCCATAACCACCGAGCCACCGCTCCAGCCCCTAAAGGCAGAATTTTAACAAAATGATTTGGGTCTAAGGAGAAGTAGGCTAGAAAGTTGATGTGGCTGTCAACCTGGGTAGTTTTAAAGATAAAGAATGAAAGGCAGATGGAGCTATCACAACTGAAGGTCCTGAATCACATCCTCAATAGGTCTCAAGAAAAGAGCAGCAGTTCAATTATTTGAAGTTGAAGCATTAGTTATGGTCAAATAAGTAAAAGTAATAAGAATGCTTGAGTACACAAACCTGGGCTAAAAGGCTCTACTAGGAGATTGGGTATGGAGACTGGGGAGGGACTGGATACCAGACAGGAATGCAGTACCTCCAGGTAAGGGGTAAAGGATCCCACTGTGAGGCTCCAGAATATGGTGATTAGGAGCAGAACTATGGAAAATAATCCTAACTCCACTAATTAGTATCTATGTGATCACCAGGTCCTGGTTTCCATACCTAATTAAAATGAGTTTTAGGAGTACCCACCTCAGACAGCAGGTGAGGGTTAAATGAATTAGAACAGGTAAAGTTCTTCAAACAGTCCTTATATTGTACATAGTGTGTGCTATGTTATCATTTGTGTTAGTCTGAGAATCCACTACTACTTAACATTGACCCCTAGAGCTTTGTAATTGTAGCTATGAACATTTGAAAACACTTGCCTTGAGCTAGACAATAAATAATGCTGAAGGCCATTCTTATATTTTTTATTTAATTTTTCACATGGCTTTCGTTGCTCTGAGACTTTGTTGTGTACGTGGTCCTGGGGTTCGAACCTGGGTCCTTGCACATGTCAGGCTAGTGCCTTAACCACTGAGCCACCACTCCAGCCCCCATTCTTATATTTTTTTTAATGAGTGAATGTACTTTATGTCTACGTACACACTAGATTTAATGAGGGGATTTAGGAAGATGAACCAGAGAAAGAACTTGACCATCCAAATTAGTAGAGGAGACAAACCCTGCCCTCAATTCCATCAGCAGAAAGATCTAAATTCCTTAGGAAAGAGGAAAAAGTAGTAATTGGTTCAGAGAGGGGATGGTCACTACAATAGAAATACCAAGAATGACTTCAGAGGGGTGGAAACATTTGGGGATTAAAGAAAAGATCACAATCTAAAAAAAATTTCACTATAACAACATAATAGAATGATGAATTGCTAATTCACACCAAAAGAAAGTCCTTAACCTTGTATGTCATTCTTCCACATTTTATCACATCAGTTTCATGTGCCTCTAAACATTTTGCAGGTATACAAACCCAAAAACATTCCTTAATAAACAGGCAGCTTTGCTTTTTTAGAGGAAGCCTAACAAATGCTTCTAAACAGTCTTGTGCTTTTCGACGGGTACTGCGCATACTAAATGTTCAAAATACTTCTCCCATGGGGCGTTCATTACATTTCAAATTATACATGTCTGTTAAAGCATAGATCTGTTCTACCTTCCATGTATTTGTTATTGCTGCTTCTGAAACTTCCTTACAGCCCCAAAGAGGTCTTAATCCCTGTCAAATGTTATTATGTTACCAACTTTTATGTAGTCTTGAAAGGGGTTGTTTATTTAGTTTCAGTGACTCCTTGTTACTGCCAAATATTATTTCATTTCAGCACAGATGTAAGGGGTCCAATGACTGGAATTATTTTACAGCCCTGACACTGTCGAGAGATGGATACCAGTTTAATTATGGACAGCTGAAAATGATCTACAAGTCACCTGCTACAGATATTTATCATCGTTAGGAACTGCTCACCACACTGCGGACCGACCGCTTTCATAACGTTCCATTTGCGTTAGACAGACATTATGATCTACAGGAACCTGTATCTTCTGTCACCTTTAAATTTATGTACAGACAGTTTAATATTGCTTGATTATTTTCTTTTCCTCTTCTCAGAGTGAGAAAATATGTTTCAGTCATTCATGGTCTTTTTTTTTTTTTTTTTCTCTTTCTCTGCATTGCCTTCTCTCTGCTGCCCTTATCCTCCCAGCTGTTTTTCCAATTATGCCTCATTGGAAATTATTCATTACTCAAAGAATGTGAATTGGATAGACGAGACACAGAAAGGATCAAGCAATTCAATGAGTAGAATATAGTTGGCACTTGATAAACGCAGAAGGAATGGAGGAGGGAAGAGAGCAGAAGGACCCAGAAAGGAGGCGATTGAAATGCAGAATAATCTTCACAGAATTCTTCCATTTCATCTTTCAGGAGAAATTAAGAATAGCATAATTTCTATTCTTAACATCCTCTGCATTATACCCTGCACTGTAGCCAAATGTACCCTCTCCTTTTATCCCTACCCTTCTCCAAATAGATCTGGATTTGTCTTTGTTGAATGAATCTATCAGCCAGGCTCCTACCAGCTGATAATAAAGTAAGGTCACTGTCTCAACGGTCAAACTGCTCCCCATTCCCTTTTCTCCTCTCCGGACCTGGACCCTAAGGTCTTCAAGAACTCCAGTTCTGTCCTGGAGGTCTGGAGATCCGTAAGAGCTAACTTGAGTGAGGGGTTACCGTGCATAGCATTCACCATGCTTAGTCTCCCCTCGGTCTCCCTTAATGCTCAATATATCCTTGTGAAATTAGCACTATTCATATTCGCTTCCTGTAGATCATTCTGTGCTCAAAAGGAGACAATTTAGCCCTCCAGGAAACTTTCGGCAGTGTCTGGAGATACTTTTAGTCGTCACTGCTAGGTAGAACCCACAGATGTACTAATGGTCCTACTATGCTCCTAGAATTACAAATTAAAAATTACCTGACTCAGGGGCTGGAACAGTGGCTCAGCGGTTACAGCACTTGCCAAGTTTGAACCCCAGCACCACATACACAACGAAGTGTCTCAGCAACCAAAGCAAAATGAAAAACTAAATAAAAAATTAATTCTCTCTAGCTCTCTGTCTCTCACTGTTCCTCTCTCTTTAAAAAACAAAAATTACCTCTTTAAAAAATAAAAATGTCAGTAGTGCTTCTGTTGAGATTTGCTGTAGATTTTTTAAAAGGCTGAATCTCAAAAACATTAAATAGCCTGTCCAAGGCTACTCTGCAGTGTTCGGGGAGCCTGGAATGCAAATCCAGCCTGTACTCTTGCATCAGGTTGCATGGAAGCAGCTAATGGCTTCAGCTACCAGCTCATCATCCTTGTACCAAAGGAGCTGAAATCACCAAAGGGAACCTTTTCATGGGAGGACGTCTCAGTAGACGTGTCCCCTTCTCAATGATTTGCAGATCACCTGCCCTTCTATTCTTTCCATCCAATGTGCAGAATCAGGCCCATGAAAAGCAATCTTTCACTCTGAACATTGGCAGATTTGTACACTCAGACACACACAATTGGGGCAATAGTTTGTCTGACTTTTAAATGTTATGAGCAGATATAACAAATTTTAGACAAAAGCAAAATGCATAGGCAAAAAATCATGCTACCTAAGCAATGAACTTGGAAGATGGGACGAAGACACAGTTTACAATGACAAGTAACTATGCGTATTTAATCTGATGAATATTTAGTGATAAACATTATACTTTGTGTTTTGCAGGTAGATAGAAATGTTAAATAGTCGTCTGTATTTATTTTAGAAGCCAATGGAAAAAATGTTACTTCTCTTTTTATAATTCTTCACTAGGCACAAATATCAGTTAGGGGCAGTATTTTTACACATAGAGCATCTTTTCATGATCTTACTTATTCTCAAAGGCAGCTTTGCACACAAACACATACTTTGTGCAGGCATAAGCACATGTACATACACACACGTAGAAATGTGTATCCACTTACGACCAATCACACTCCACCTACCTCCACAGTTGGCACACACCCACACACACAGGTCCCAGATCTTAATCCCCAGAGCGAGTTTCCTTACTCCTCTCCCACAGGAAGAGTCTGCCATAGCCACCCACCTACCTTCTCTGGTCTCTTGTCACTCTGTCCTCGGCTGGAAGGAGACTCAGTTTCTTCTCAGAGCCTTTCCTGTGAATGACCTAGTCCTGGCCCATAGCAGCGACTCCAGGCAGTAAAACCAAGGCACTCCACGCACCACAACAGCCGAAAATAGGTTCACCTCCACAGACAGACTTAGGTACTGTAAGTTCAGGTTAAAGAACAGAGCTCCCTCCTTCTCTAAATTCCAAAACTCCAAATCTATTATTTATTGCTTGAAATAATTACTAATTGCTTGAAATTATTCACTGGTCCCTCTCATTCTATAATAAGGATAAAATCTCAAAATATGGTTAACTTCCTGGTTATCATTCAAAGTGATTCAAAGTGAGTTTGCAAACTAAATCTTTACGATTTTAATGACAGGAGGGATTTAGAAAACAGAAGTCATCAGGTAAACTAGAAGGCAGAAGAGTGTACGGGGGTCAGGGAGGGAGAATAACAGAAAGAAGACAGAGGAAAGCTTGCTTTCTTCTATTTCCTCCCCGTACTAGCCCTGATTATTTTCCTTCAATGGCAGATTTCTTTAAGCAATGATTCTAGCCTGGATGCCATAGATTTTCACTGCCTCTCACCTTTATCACTATGTGCATTTGAGTGCACCCGTGTTAATATATGTGTGCAGACACCTCCTGCAGTATTAAAATTTGCCAAGGATGGTTCTGAAAAGCTGGCTTTACTTTCAGTTTGGGGGAAAAAATAAAAGGGAAAAGATGCAATGGAATGATTACATAAGCCTAATTTTAAATGACATACTTTTTAAAAAACTTTTCACTGTCATATAGACCCACCCTGACCAAAACAGTAACTACTAATTGTAGGTGGCTATTTATATTTTAATTTTAATTAATTAAAAAATAAAAATCAATTCAGTTCCTCATTCTCACTTGTAATGTCCAACTACTCAATATACACCTGTGGCCAGCAGCTACATATTGCATAGCACAGATAAAGAACATTTCCATCATCACGGGAAAAATCTGTCCACCAATATAGACAAAGATGTGAAATTGGAGAATGCCCAACATTGATAAGGGACTAGGGAAGCAGACCCTTTCATATAGCATTGATGGGAACAAAACTAGCAACAAAAATATACATGCACTTCACTAACACACTGTTGGTGGAGCTGCAGACTGGTACAGCCCCTCTGGAAAGCAGTATGGAGAATCCTTAAGAAATTAGGGATGACTCCACCATACGACCCTGCTATTCCACTCCTGGGTATCTTTCCAGGGGACTTAGAATCAGCACATTACAGTGACACAGCAATATCGATGTTCATTGCAGCACAATTTACCATTG
>PVKS010009419.1:0-64101 GCA_004027875.1 Aplodontia rufa
AGCCCGAGGATTTATCATTATATTCTGCGTGTTCTCAAAATGTAAAGAACCAAGAACGATAGCGTGTGAATTGACAATGGCTTTTGAAGGCAGGGGGTCGATTTGGCTATCAGGGAAGCAGGAGCACCAGAGCCTTGGAGACACAATCCACCTGTGTAACAAGCGTGAGCCACGTAAGAAGGGAGAAAAGGAAAGGCTGCCTCCCAGGGAGACTGGGGACATGAGCTTAAGAGTCAAAAAGAGGAGAAGACTGCTGAGGCGACTTGGAGTTGATCCACAAGAAGAAAAGGATACTGAAGCAAACCTGAAATCCAGTTTAAAGCAAAGAGAGAAAAGACAGCTGCATTTCTCTGTTGAAATGGTCAGAGAGCATAGTCCAGTTGAGACTAGAGTTGAAAAGTCCCATTGGAGACTTTCAGTGAGATTGTTGCTGGGTTTTGGAATTGAGGATGTGATTCTTGGCCATTAGGTTAGACTGATAGTACTCAAATGGACTTTTTGTATATTGGTATCCTTTGGAAAGAGATGCAAAGAATTTCTTTTTTTTCCTTTCTTCTTCTTTTTTTTTTTTTTATGAAGAACATTGGTCAGGGTTATTCTCATTATATTTGAAGAGAATATTTATGCCCTTGATTTCTATTTCTTTTATGTAAAAATTTTGAACAATGATCTGAAATAATTTAAGACTTTTTCAATGTACCTCAAGATTATAACCCAGCTCTCAATTATGGAAGGTACTAAAACCTATTGAGTCTGGAATAACTAAAATATAGAAATATCTGAAAATAAAACAGACATACCTGAAGCCTCTGACCTAGAACAAGCCTGAATTGTTGCCATGACTTTTGCTAGAAGGTGGAATGGAAACTAAAGCCAGGTAAAGCAACACTTGTACAGCCCGCCCGACAACCAAGCCATGGAAAGTTGAGCTTCAAATTGAATGCTCTTGACTGCACACTCTCTTCCTTTAGAGAAGTGTGTTTTCAACCTCACTTAAGGCAGGGGCTCTGACTCATTCATCTTTGTTCATTCTCAAATTACAGCACCTAGCATATTTTTTTGTACAAAATAAAACCTCAATATTTATCTGATATATCAAGTTAAAAATAGGATTCAAATGTTTCTTATGGGTTAAATCTCCCTGTTCATTGTAAATATTCAATCAAAGAGAAATATTTTAAAAGTAGTGTTTAATATGAATTTCCTCTGAGAGTCTCTAGGATGCTGGAGAGAGAATACATTAAAGTGAAGTTGTATCTTTCTTCCAAGTAAGATTAGGGAAAGCTAGAGAGGCACTTATCTGGGCACACAAACTACACTTTATGACAACTTGGAAAATGCCATTTGCCTACTGGCAGGAGGAAGGTAGACTATAAAAGACAGAGATCACCAGACTGCTATGTTCTATCCTCATCTTGAAGCCATCCAAAAAGCCTCCCAGAAGAAGTACATTTTTCCCCTCCGTTCCCTTAGGACTGCCTGAGAAAATTAAAATGCTCCCCTCCCACCCTCTTTCTTGGAACAGATTTTTCTTGGTGTCATGATCTTACCGTTCACCAGAATATCATAAGAAAAAAAGTATTCATAAAACCATTCTTTCCTTTGGCTTCAGAGTGTGATCGGCTGCCAGGATGCACAAGGGGAAGTTTGTGGGAATGGCAATTATCTAATAACAGCATTTTAAATACATCCTTATTTTATGGGTTATGTTTGGAGCCCACTTCCTTACATTGCAGGTTTTATTAGTACTTAAAACTAAGCCTGAATTTTCTTGCTTCTTGTGCAAATCAAAAGTGGAGTCTTGATGCAGGCTGATTACTTTTTTATCCTGTGTAAAATTTGAAGTGATTATTTTAACAGGATTTGATTAAAAATGCATAAAACTATCTTTCCTAGCACATGTGAATCTCTTCTTTGGGTCTCATTTAGAGAAAGATGGAGTATTCTCCATTTCAGAATCTGAGAGGCTGCTCTGGGTTGGGGTAAGTAATTGGCAAGTCCTTTCAGAATACTATTTTTGGTGGTCCATAAATTAAAGAGTAACAGTAGCTGAGTTTCTGTCTCCTCCTTCCTAGGAGGAGGTGTGGTAATTTTCCAAATATCAGACAGAAGAAAAACTATTGTATTAGTTTCCTGTTGTTGCTATAACAAATTGCCACAAACAGTGACTGAAAACAGCACAGATTTATTCTCTTACAGTTCTGGAGGTCAGGAGTCTGAAATTAGTTTCACTGGACTGGAGTTCAGGTGTTAGTAAGGCCAGGAAAGCTTGGGATGCTCTGGGGGCAATTACAGTTCCTGGAGATGCACTCGGATCATGGCCTCTTCTTCCATCTCTAAAGCCAATTCCACAGCATCTCTTTACTCTGCTTCCCTCTGCTCTGTCACTTGGCCTTCTTTTCTTCTGTGACCTGAATCTCCCTTTTCCTTCCCTTTAGGCATGCCTGCATAATCCAGGATAATCTCCTCATCTTGAGGTACTTAACTTAATGACCTCTGCAAAGCTTCATTGACCTTTTTGTTATTTGAGGCAACATTAGTAGATTCCAGAGATTAGGATATAGATATTTTTGGTGTCCCTATTTAGCCCACCATAACAATCTTTTGACCTTTTTCTCAGAATGGTAGGGTATGAAGACACCTCTCACTATTTTTCACTTTTGTGAAAATTCATAATATAAAAACAATTATTTTAATGGAGGAAATAAAGACATTGTTTTTTCTTCTGGAGGAATTTAGAAAGCAAAGTTGTATTTACAGTTATTAGTGGATTACCTTAAAAGGAAGCATCACAAAGAAAATCCAGCATTGGGGCATGAAAGCATCTCTGTTCTATAGATGTGGAAATCGAGGCACCATGCGATCACATAACTTGCCCAAATTCATACAAGGCATAATTGATGAAACTTGGATTCATACTCAGATTCTGTGTTTTACTTGCTATACCAGAATGAAGAGGGCAGGGATGGGGGAGTGATGAGGCTTAATTCTAAGGTGATGAATAAATTAATTTATCCATCAACCTTCTTGTTATACATTCATTCATGAGCACTTCTGGGGACCCAGGCTCTGTGCCAGATTGTGAGGACACTAAGACAAAGTAAGAGGTTCAATATATTGGACCAGAACAGGAACTGTATGAAGCAGAGGCACAAAGGAGGGGCAGCTGACTCCTCCTTGAGAGGGAAGGGGACAACAGTCCAGCTGGGTTGGAAGGACTTTGTGAAGGGAAAAAGGCATTGTGACGGTGATTGGTCACAGTCTGTGTTAGGGCAGCCTGGACAATGAAGAGGGCTGGGAATGGAGAAACAGATTGGAAGACTCATGGTCAAGAAGGCAGGAACAAGGCCTAGGGACAAGGGGTAGTGATGAGGATGCCAACGACACAACCGAACGACTGAGAAGGCGTGAGAAGGAAAGAACTGAACAGCACCATGATGGGGAGCTACGCCACAGGAAGATGAAGTCAAAGATGGGGAAGACGTAAACCTGTGTGCAGGTTGGGCACAAGGGGTGAGGCAGAGAGAAGGGATGATGCTGCCAGAAGAAAGGACCCAAGGGGGCAGTCCAGAGTAGGTGAGAACAGATGGTGTGGCAGGCTTTCACTTGACTTCCATCTTCATTGTTCAGCAGGCATCAGCCTTGTTTTCCAAAATTCTTCTTTAAGCCAACTTTTATCCATAGGAATGATAACAACAAACTAATCTTGCTAAATCCCAGGTTTCCAGGATCGCAGGTTGAAAAGTACCATCCAGGGGTTGGGGATTTAGCTCAGTGGCAGAGCGCTTGCCTACCATGCACAAGGTCCTGAGTTCGATCCTCAGCCCTAGGGAAAAAGAAAAAAGAAAAAAGAAAAGTACCATCCAGGAAATGTAGAAAGTCTAGTCACCTAGCTATGAGGTTACAACTGACATTGGAAGCCAACACTATTTCCTACCTTTAAGTGCTTTCACAAACATCTCACATCTCAAAACAGCTTTGCCTAGAAGGCAAAACAAGATGGAGATTTGTACCTAGGGCATCTGCCATCAAGTCACTATTTTCTAAATATTTAGTTAATGTTTATGTAAAGAATAAACTGGGCACTGGAGAGATGGAAAAGATATTTCACAGGCTCAGCTTCCTCTTTATTGTTTGTGTGATTCAATGCTGACTGCAGAATGCAGAGCACAACCTACATTACCTAGTCCTTCCTCCTAAGAGAGCAGCTACGGCCAGTTGTCACTCAAGGACTCACCTTGCAATCTTGCTGTACTTCCCCATCACAAATGAAATGGTGTAAGTTGGGTCATAGGTGAATTTAGTACTATTAAAACACCAAATAGCAAGGTAGAAGTGTTTGTCTTGTTTGTAAGGAGTCCAGGGCTTGTGTGGCATTTCCATGATATTAGAGATGCCACCTCCTCTAACTTATTGCTATGACATTCCTAATGCAGGGCTTTCTCCCACAGTCCACGATAGCTTACCAGTATGGGAAGGAGAAAAGAGGGAGATGGAAGGAAAGGCCATTCCCCTTCTTTTCATGTGCAGTATTTGGAAGTTGCCAATATCACTTCTACTCATATTCCATTGGCTAAAATCTAGTTAGATGACTACATTGAGAAATGGTATCTTTCACAGCCTGGCTGCATGAGGGAGGGAAATGGATATTAGATATCAACTCTTCTCTGTCATAAGTTTAGCAAATGTATTTCAACTAAAGGAGATACATTCATAGGAGGAGATATATATCTATGTTTCTCTCTCTAGTTATATTTTTAGAGAATTGCAAATGTCAGGAAGGTTGGATGTCCCTTTTAGACTGTAATCTTTGGCCACTGCCCAGATAGTCCGTCCCTTCATTAAGCTGAGATATAAATGGCATATCTCTGTATCACAAATGAGATCAGAGAATATCGACAAGAGGGGGTGGCTTATTCTCTGGGTTTTCCATGGTTCTTCCTTATCTTCAATACTTGACAAGGTAGAGGATTATAGACATTTAAGAGAAGGTCTTGAAGATTAGAAATGAAACCACCATATGGCCCATACTACTCCTCAGTATTTATCCAAAATAATTGAAGTCAGCATACTACAGTGATACATATATACCTATATTTATAGCAGCACAATTCACAATAGACAAGTTATGGAACCATTAGGTATCTATCAATGGAAGAATGGATAAAGAAAATGTGACACACACACACACACACACACACAGGAATTTTATTCAATCATAAAAAAAGAACATAGTTATGCCATTTGCAGGAAAATTGATGGAACTAGAGAACATCATGTTAAGTGAAATAAGCCAGACTCAAAAATTCAAGGCTCATATGTTTTCTCTCATATATGGAAGCTACAGAGAAAAAGTTAAAAAAGTGGACCTCATGGAAATAGAAAGGAGACAAGTAGACCAAAGGAAGGTAGTCAGAGAGTGAGATTAGAGCAGGAAAAGGGAAGGAACTAGGGTATTAAATTGATCAAATTTTGTTACATGCATGTGTAATATGACACAATGAATTCTGCTATTATGTATACTCCTAAGTCACCAATAACCAAAAAAAAAAAAAAAAAAAGAAAGAGAATCAGCCTCTGAACCTAAATAACTCCTATAGTCACACATTAACATAGCATTTATATATGACTGTTTCATCTATTAATTTTACTGGAGAACTTTTTGGCAGCTAATGAAAGTTAGGACATTCTTCCCAGTACCTCTGATTATCTTATCACCATTTTTATTTTTTTGTAAGCATTGAATCTTAGCCAGTTCTCTCTCCTCTCCCTGCCTACATCTGTAGAACAGTTCATTGGGCTCTCAAGTTACAAGGGGCTGAAGCAATTGAAGAAACACTTGTGTAACCAGAGCAGTGGTCAACTCCTAAGGACCCTGTTGCTTGTAGATCAGTCTCCACAGAAGCCACTTGTGGCCAAGCATATTCATAGGCTAGGACAACAGTGCATGTTCATTGTTTCCCTTTATTGTCCCAAGTCTGTCTTTCTTTCTTTTCTCTTTTTCTGGAAGACTTTGTCAAGCTTAAATTTTCTATGTTTCAGCAGTATCCCCAGAGCTTTGTCTCTCTTAACCAGTTAATTAATCCTTACCTATAAGAAAGAACTGTGTCTACTCCCATTCTGTCTGATAGGATATTGAGACACAGAAAGGATAAGAAGTTTATCTAGGGTTCAACAAATGGTAAGCGGTAGCACCAAGAATTGTAACTACATTATCCCCATTCTATAAATTAAAAAAGCCACGACTACTTGAGCTTAAGTACTTGCCTTCAGCTGCACAGGTAGGAGAAACAGAACTGGGATTCAAGACCAGGTCTCTGAATCCAGACTTCTAGGGCTTATCCATCACTCTTCTTGTGCAAAGTGATTCTTTCAAGACAGAGGCCATCTTATGGGGGTGTGTCCTCCTTGTTTTTTTACGTGTGATCCTCCTAAAAAGCCTTCTCATGCCTTAACTCCAGGTGGGAAATTCTGATTTAATCTTAGCAGAGCTGGAAGGCAGCTGTTGCACACATGCTGCAACATAAGGCACTGTGGAAGTATTACCTATATTTCATATCCTTGTTCAAATCTCCACTCTCCCATTCACCTGCCACCGTAAGAAGTGCGGTTTTCCTTTGCAAGAGGATAATCTGATTGCTACTTTTGCATCAGAAAACTAAGAGGTTCATTTATCCTGCCTGTATGGGGAATGTTTTTCAGCCTCTGAGCCTGTAAAAATATTGTGGCATGAATAGTCCAGCTGAAACAACAGAATGTTGGGAAAATGAGTCTGCAAAATGTGTTTGAACTATTAGTCATCAACATGGTTTAAAATATTTCTTCTACATAGAGGAAAGCCTCTGCCTGAGCGCTAAGAACACTTTTGTCTACAGGACCAGGAGGGGATTGTGGATTTCCACTCTGCAAACTGTTAACTACTACTGTTAACAACTACTACTATCATGATTGAGACTCTATTTCATTCCTCTAGGCTCCCTGACATTTTTTTTTAACGATGATAGAAAACATAGAAATATGTTAATACTATAAAGACACTAGAAACTATACAGACATATACACAATTCATGTGCAAATATGTTTTACATAATTATAGTGCATTTTTTATTTATAATCCAGTTGTGTACAAGTTGGTATTTAAATTAACCTAGACTCTTTCTTGTTTCAGTAAAAATATTGAAACTAAAAACGCAAGTAAAAGGAGAAATACAAAAAAATTTAAAAACTTGCTAATGGCATTAATTTAGGTGCCATGTGGAGGGGTGGGTGTGGCTTTCATTAAAAATGATAATTAAAAATCTTTTTAATACAAAAATCCTCTTGAGAGTTTTTGCAGAATTTCAGCCCATATTGCCCAAGATTTTTATTATTAAGAGGCTTCTCATCCTAATCTGTTTAGGATTTAAAATCTCCTAGATTTTTGGAAGGAGAGTTCAGTTTTTATAAATTGTTTGCTCCTTGAGTTTCAGGAGAGTCACTGTGAATGTCTCGATTGGACAAGCTGTAGTGCCATGAGGCCCTTCAGGGCCAAGGCCCCCTCTGTAGCTCCCAGCAGCGGCTCAGGGCCCCAGTCAGTCGACATCCATGGTGCGACTTGAAATACTTTGTAAAAATGGATTCAGAGAGCTGGAGTAAGCTGACAGCGTTGCATTTCCAAAAGCATTCCAAACATGAGGGATTGATGATCTGCTTTAATTAGCAGTTTCACTGATCCTCGCACTTGCCCACGTGGTGTGCTGTGGTGGGTGCACACCTCATTTGAGTAACCCGCTCCTTTGCAAGTCACTTGTCAGCACAGTGCATTTCCTGGATGCCGGCAGGTTGGCCATTTGTCAAGGCGCCAGCATTTGGTGACTGCTGGTAATGGATTTTCATGTTTGTTTTATGAAGAGTTTCATTCAAATACTTTGAAGAACTTTGGCAGCACTTAAGTGAACACAGCTCGGTGTGTGACACGAACCTCGGAGCAGCAACTAGCATGTTGTGCCAGCAGCCTGCTCTTGATGGTTACTGCAATTTCAAGAGCACTGGGCTGCCTGGCTGAGCAAGATACTGTTCTGTACCACAAGGGGAGGACTGGCTCGCCGAGACAGTCTGGCCATGTGGGCTTGCATTATTTCAGGAGCTCTGGACTGAGGGCTGCTAGAGTTGTGTGGATGATATTCTCATAGGTCCCCAAGGTATTGGGGCCCAAGTAACATCCAGGTTCCAGAGGTTCTTCCAGCATTTTGATCTAAGATTTTTTGGTTAACCATTAGCACTGGAGCACTGTCTCTGGTGCACCTGGTTGAGTGGAATGAGCACTGGACTGGGAGTCCTCATAAAACAGGAGTCTGGTTCTCTGTTCCTACCTGGCCATGTGACCTTGGCCACCTCCTCCCTATGTAGCTATAAAATGCTGCAGATGGACAAAAGATTCTTAGAGTAGTCAGCTTGGGGAAATGGGAACAGGGTCCAGGGGTGAGGCAGATTTTCCACATCCAGCAGTACACAAGCCAGAGCACTGTTAGCCGTGTTCTCTCCATGCTGCGACAATCAAGAGGAGAGACTTGGAGAGGCAAGGCAAGCAGGAGACGCCTCATGGAGTGTGACAAATGAAAAATTTTAAAACGACATTTACTTTTACAAGTCAGACATTTAAGTGGGTCCTTTTTATGGAGCATTTTCAATTTTTATATCACCGAAGAGACTTTTGCATTTCTTACAATTCTTCTGCACATTAAAAATGAATTATGGTCTCATCCATTTTCAAAAGGAATTTTTGGGGAATTTGTAAAGCAGACAAAGGCCACATGTGCCATAAGATAGTCCAATAATCTGAATGAGTTTCTCCTCTTGATTGATAGACTACTACTGGTGACAGAGGAAAAGAAATAAGATGTCAAAATTTTAGTATAAATCTAGAGTTTGGTACAATTTGTAAATGTTTTTACTGTCCCTCCCCACTGTTTAATGTTTTTCTCAGTGTTTGTTTGGGGGAAATCATGTGGACAGAAATAAGGAAACAGTGGTAGGCCAACTTTCCAAGCTGGGGTGTCCAGGCAGTCTTGCAATGTATCCTGGGGCTCAGCCATCATTTAGCATGGGCTCTGTGCCAGGCACAGGGCTATCTTTTCATGTCCTCACTCACTTAATTCACACAAAAGCCCTGGGAGGAAGGCACTGCTTTGTCATCTGCATTTCTCACATGTGGTGTCGGAAATTCTGAAACGTTAAAGAACTTGCCCCAGGTTCAGGGCTATGAACCAGGAATTTCTGATGTAGAGTTCTTGTGTTGGGGACCACTGTTCTGTCCCATTACCCCATGGCACTTGGAATGGTCTTTGGCCTTCTCCTCTGGTGTTTATTACATAGGATCATGACTGACATCTCAGCAGGTTCTGTAAACTATGCTGTTAAGTGTTTAGAGAACAGTATCCAGGTTTGGTTTTAGATCTCTCAGGTACTAACTTTGTATTTGTTGGATGGTGGAATTGAGAACTTAATGATGTGAATTTTGCACTTCAGGACAGAATTTGAAAAAGCTACTTTTATTTCTCTTCATAATACAGTACTAATGGGGGCCAAGTCTCTCTCCCTTGGCCAGTGTGAAAACATCAAATTTTAGAATTTGGTCATCGTATAGCTGAACTGGCCAATAGCAATAGATAGGATAAGGAGAAGAGTCTTTATTCTGGATTTATTAGGATGTAGTTACCCATAGCTTCATCAGTAAGTGCTTAAACTACTGGAGGGTTTACCCACCAACACTGTCAGACATCTTAAGAGAGCATCTACAACTTAGAAACACCTGGAAGATAGAAACCAAACCTGTGAGGGCTCTGGAAGCATGTCCTGTGAATAATAGTGGATTTCGACCTTAGAAAGATAACTTTTCATGTGACTTAGTAACATCTGTAATTCATGTGGCCTTTTTATGAATGAGGAAATTAATTTCTGGAATGTTTGATTTACAAAGTTCACTTTCCATGTATTCAGAAATGGGACAAACACCCTCACCACAGTTACTTTAAGAAGGTAAAAGCAAATATTGTCAAATTTTCTAGAATATAGGCAGAATTTGATTTTCTTATTTGTAGCTTTTTTCTTAACACTTGGAATAGCACCAGGCATTGTTCAGGTGCTAGGGAGTATTTGTTGAATGAGTATGAATAAAGCGTGTAGATTGCTACAAAGCACTGTGAGTTCCTGAGAGATCTCATTGCTCACTATTGGTGCTTTGTTTTCTAGCTTTTAAACTTTTTTAAAGGGAAATTTTAAAAAATGAGATCATATAAAAATGAATCTACAGACAAAAATATATATTTTTTAGAGACAGAGGGACAGTGAGAGAGAGAGAAGGAGAGAGAATCAGTTTTATCTAGTTTTTCACATGGCTTTCATTACTCTCACACTTTGTCGTGTATGTGGTGCTGGGGTTCGAACCTGCGACCTCGTGCAATTCAGGCAAGTGCCATAACGGCCAAGCCACTGCTCCAGCCCCGCAACAAAAATATTTTTAGTTAATGTTTTCCTTATTTTACCAAATACAATAATAATAAAGCTGTGTGCAATATACCAAAAATTTGAAATCCAAGACTCTGAATGATACATGTAGCCATATAGCACACTCAAAATTCAATTTATTTTTGTCTTCTATTTTGCTTGCCTCATACTCTATCAAGAAAATATTGGTTTACACAGAAGTAGTTTGCCTTGCAATCTCAGGATACTTTTCAATGACACCAACTCAGAAACTCCAGAGAACTAATATAAAATGTTAATAAGTGGAGTCATTAACAACAGTTTATATCTATTTGCTCACAAATATCATCACACATATGTCAGATCCAAAATGTTGCAAATTTCTTACAAGTGCTAAGCATATTTGTGATGTGATTACATGTTAGGCATTCGCTTGTTACTGACCACTAGCCCATGATCTGTGGAGGGAGGGTACCCTGAAGATTGTCCTGACCTAGATCCTTACTATGAAGTATCCTTGAATTTCTTCACAAACCTGAATGTTCTCCCATGCTTGGATTTGCAGAGAACATTGAGAAAAGGAGGAAAAGAGGTTGGGGAGTAGTAAGAAAGACTCATTAGTGAGTAGGACTTTGTTGACGTATATGCATTTATTCATTCATCCATTTGTTCATTCCCAAATATCCATTGAGTATCTATTGTAAAAGAGAGATTGTTCTTTAGATGTTAAAATCCAGTTGTAGATAGAAAATCTATACTAAGGAAAATGGAGACTCCTGGATGGGTAGGATGATGTAGTCAAAAATCACTTTGAAGAAGTTCAAAGAAAGTAATCAGTGTGGGGTGGAGGTGGTTAGTGAAGGTTTCTCTAGTTGCCACGTCTTTGAGTTGTTTTAAAATAGAAATATGCTTGGCATTTATCACTTGGATGTGTATACATATGACACAGATTTACTCTTCTGCAGGAAGGGTTTGGTTTGATAAACTCTGAGAAGGCCAGAGCAACATGAAAGAAGTACATTCCTTGACTAGGATCTTTGGGTTGGCCTTGACCACATACCAGCCAGTAACGAGTGACTCAACTCTCTCTGAGTCAAAGTGAAAGCATGAGCCAGGTCAATTGCTCTTGGAAACTTTCCATACATCATGAGTGCTTTGAGTTATGGGGCGTACTTTATTGTGCCCAATAACTGTAGGTTTATTTGATTTGAATCAGCTGCCAAGTAAATACTTAAAGTTGAACATTTGCAGCCAAAGAAGTTTCCTCACCCCCAACAGCAATGGTGATTTCCCCCCAACCCCTTCTCTGTGTCTTGAGAATATGGAGATTACCTGGGAAGCAAGAAAGGAAAAACTTAATTCAGATTGCCTAAATGGTTTGTGGATCTAATTGCATGAACAACACCCCATTTTCTTTGTGGTTGTTATTGTTTTGATGTGGAAAAAAAAACACTTTAACATAGGTTCATTCTGTCCCCTTCCCTCCCAGGCTATGATTATATCATCATTGCTCAGATTATCATGACTTCCAGGAGACAGAAAAGAATTAACTATCACTTAATTATTAATCACCTGTAATTGGAAGTGAGGACTATAAAATATAAAGATGAGAAGTGAGCAGATTAGTGGAATGGGAAAGGAAGCAGGGCGGTGAGAACTGATTTCCTGTTAACCCTTTGATAAAGCCACTGCTTCCAACCAGCTTCTCCACAGTCTCTTTAAGGCATGGCTCCTCTGGTGCATTTCTGTGGGAAAGAGGAGAGATGTACATGTCAAACTTGATCATGGGATGGGAAGGCTGTGGTTTCCTGGCCTAGCTGGAGGCCCAATTCAAACATCAGGTAAAAGGTCAAGTACGGTCAACAGGAACCAGCCTGTGGAAGCAGCAGCTGCTCTATTGCTTTTCAATTTGGAAGAAGCGAGAAGAGCAGCTTCTCTCTGAATCATTGCTTTTCTAGGCTTATGGATTTCAGAACCTCTTGTACTTTCCATTGCTTTCCAAACACGGACTTGTTTCAGGCTTCCCTGCACACAGATTGCAGTGATGTGGGCAAACAATGTTTGACAAGATATGCAGCTTTGAGAAAAAGCACTTTAGGCTCACAAGGACATGGACTGCTGTTGGCATCTTGGTGGGGTTGGTGGCAGGAGCTATGATTTTCAGCACCTGAGCGAGGAGCTGGGTCTGGTGTCCCCACCCCTTGCCCCCAAGCTGCGGGCGCCCAGGTGGTCTGTGAGCCAGTATCCTCATTCTCCCCTCCACTGAGCTAATCCTCAGATCTGTAACCAACAAATGGTCACTTCAGGTCTGAGCTCTAGGAAAAAGAAAAGAAATATCTCCTTCAAGCCCTCTTACTCACAACTCTTATATTTGAGTTTCCGAAACATTTTATTGAGCATCAACTCATATACAGAGTGCTGTAGTGGGATGAAGAAGAAATTGAAGATCTTCCCTCTCTCTTTGAGGAACTACTATCTGAATTGGAACTGAAAGCTTGTGAAAGTTGATATAAATGCTTATGAAACAGCAGAGAAAGGGCAAATTGATACTTTCAACAAAGCAAGGGGATGGACAGGACGCTTTCTGTCTCTTCGCGTTGACATTTGAGGAGGCTAAAGTTCTGCAGCAAACACCCATTGCTTTTTTATTTTTTTAAAATAAGATTTTGGACCACCTACTGATTTTTTTCAGTCTCTCTGGATAATCTTGTTCTGATTTTGTGTCCCTTTGCACAAGGATGTGGGTCTCATAGAGACAGTTTTAGAGAAGATAGTGAAATGGCTAGGTAGTCAGTACAAAGGTCCCCATCTAAGAGCTAGCTGGTAGAGAGTGATTGACAGGGCATACTCAGGGCCTTCATATGCAAATGACCATGAGGCTCACCTCCAGGAGCAACTCCTTTGTCCCTGAGGCTGGAAAACTAAGAAATGGGGCTGGACACAGATGGGAACTTGGAAAGAATTGCTCCCTGTTTTGCACAGTTTTTAACCAATGACTTTGGTGCTTAGTTTCAATGTCTGCTTTGCATGAATGTTAATTATGCTCATACCCCAAATCAATATAACCCCTGGCCTAACCTCCATTAGACAGTGTCCTGCTTCCAGGTGCCCCTCTGCCTTGCGGAGTCTCTGCTCTCTTTCCTTAAATAAATCCTACTCTTTTTATTCCTCTTTCCATGGTTGTCTGTGGATTTTATTCTTCAAATTCATGAGACAAGAACCCAGAAGATTGGCACTGAATTCCCGGGGTGAATTTCCACCATACCAAGAGCTGCGACACCCAGCTTTTAGCTGGAGAGCTGCTAACACTATTTCGGCTGAAGACACCTGCAGCCAGCCCAAATTTCCAGTTTTAACTGGGAATGGCTGCAAACACTAGAAGCGGGCTATTTTGGCTGCTGGAATCTGTAGTTGCCCAGATTCCATTTGCCAGGGGGAGCAGAGAATCCAACCTCATCTCAAAAACCCCGCATCATCATCCTTACCTGTCAGTCTCTGTGCCTGTGGATTTCCCACCTGTGGGGGCGAGGGGGGGCCCTCTGTGGGGAAAGCAGTCAAATGCCTTTCAAAGAAAGCAAAAGTGAGGGGAATTTGAATTCGGGCCCTTGAAAATCACAGAACAATGCAATGCTCTGTTGTTTGCTTTCATAATTAAGGCTCTACTTTATAAACTTACCTCTTTATTGAATGCATATGGAAAATGATAGGATATATTCTAAGATGATGTTTTGACCTGTGAAAGGAAGGACACTGGAGAGAGTGTTTGGATATGGAGATGAGGAGCTCAGAAAAGAGGCAGATTCGACTCTGATGCTTTTCAAAATCCTGAAAACCAAATTCTGTGAAAAAAGCTGTTTGTGCAGCTCCAAGGCTGCAGTATCCCAGAGAGACTGCTGCTCTGAGGACAGAGACCTGCGTTTGGCCCCTGGGTGTTCCGAATAGTTTTTAACAAGTGAATGAGCACTTTCAACCCTAGCTGGTGCCTCTGGTTACCTATAACCGTTGAATGAAATGTACATAAAGATTTTGGCACAAAGCAAACTCTAAATAAATGTTAAAAATAGTCTCATTTGCATAGTTTTAGTCCACAGGAATGTTAACGGTGAAAATGCAGTCCTCAGAGAAAGGATTGCTGTCCTGTGGTAACATCTCTATTTAAATGATCTTACTGACCTAATAGGCCTTTGCATTCATTCCTGACCCACAGAAGGTTGTCAACCTGGAGAGGGCCTCTCTTGGGCTCCCAAAGCCACTGAGCGTGGTTGTGTGAGGGCGCAAGGAGCTGATGAGAGCTTGCAGTCTGGCTGGATCGTTCTCCTAGTTCAGTAAAGTTGGCCTGCCATTTTTACCTTTCTTTAGATTTGTAAAGTGGAGATGCTAACACTAACTGTGGGCTGAGTGTTGGCGCTGTGGATGAGGATTAGATGATGTACGAGAAGACCCTATGTTTTTGTTAACTTTTCCTTGCTGTGACTGAGAGACCCAACAAGAATAATTCAAGGAGATAATGTTTATTTGGGGGCTCACACTTTCGGTTTCAGAGGTCTTAGTCCCAGGAAGGCCAGCTCCATTCTGTGCTCTTTCCAGATGAGGCTGAACATTAGGGTGGAAGGTGTGGCCCCAGGGAGCAGAGAGAGACTCCACTCCAGATGCAAAATATATACCACAAAGGCATGCCCCCAACAACCCTCCTCCTCCAGCCACACCCTACGGGCCCAAAGCCATCAGTTAATCCCATCAGGGGATTAGCTCACTGATTGAACTAACCCCACAACCCAATCATTTCACTTCCAGCCTTTCTGGATTGTCTCACACAAGCTTTGGGGGGACATCTTTCATAGAAATCTTACCACCCTACTTAGTAGGCAATATCTACTGACACTTGTCCGGTGGGTCAGCCTCCAAAAGATTTCTTTGGTTTAATAGTGAAAGAGTGGGGCTGGAGTGGTGGCTTGGCGGTTACGGTGCTTGCCCGGCATGCGTGGGTACATGAGTTCAGACCCTGGCACCCACGTGCACAGCTAAGTGTCAGAGCATCGAAGGCCATGTGAAAAACTCAATGAGGGTTGATTCTCTCTCTCTCTCATTGTACTTCTTTTTAAAAAAAAAAAAGTAAAAGAGCATGGGCTTTATCTATCTTGACATCCTTCTTGTCAAATAATGTGCTTCTGCCTTTCACCTCATTTTGCTCTTCCTTTCATGTCTCTTGTGCATATTTCCTCTGAAGATTAAGACCACACTCATTTAGTGGTCTGTGGTGAGATGTAGATATTCCTTTACTTCCTTTCGTGGCCTACTCCCACCTCAAAAATGTCAGCAGCCGAGCCTGGAGGTGTAGCTCAGTGGTAGAGCTAGCGTGAGCACGGCCCTGGCTTCAATCTCCAGTACTGGGAAAAAAAAGTCAGTAATTGTTCTCTTGAACAAGGTCTTAGCCTTTTAGAGTTTTATTTTTGTCCTTTTTTAGGTATCACTGAGGCATCATAAACCAGGAGCCAAAGAAAAGTCCTACTCTTTGTTGGCCAAAGACCTATAGACTCTTAGAACAGAAATGAACTCTAAAGTCTGTGAACAAGCATGACTTCATCTCACAGTTACCGAATAAGGCTAGTGTCTTAGTCTATTTTTTTTTTTATTACTGTAACAAAACACATGAAACTGAGTAATTTATAAGCAGTAGAAATTAATTTGGCTCATGGTTCTGGGGGCTGTGAAATTCAAGATTTTTATGCTCATATCTGCTCCACATCTGGTGAGGGTCTTCCTGCTACATTATAGAGGGCAGAGGGTATCTATCAGTTGGCAAGACAGAACAAGTGTGCCAGTGCAGGTCTTTCCCTTTTTATAATGCTACAATGGGGACCCCACCCTCAAGACCTCATCTCATTCCAATCACCTACCACAGGCTCCACCTCCAGGGCCATTAACTTATGACTTTGGGGATTGCTTTAGTCAGCTTTTTCATTGCTATGACTTAAAGACCTGAGAAGAACAATTTTAGGAGGAAAAGTTTATTTGGGGGCTCATGGTTTCAGAGGTCTTAGCCCACAGAAGGCTGGATCATTCCTCAGGGCTTGGTGAGGCTGAGCAGCATGGCAGCAGGCGTGGCTCTAGGAAGGGGAGAGCGTGAGGTGTCACATCTGGAAGCAGAGCAGAGAGGGAAGCTCCATACCAGATACAGAATATGTATCCCTAAGTCACACTTCCTGTGACCCACTCCTCCAGGCACACCCTACCAGCCTTTAGTTGCCAGTTCATTCCTATAAGGGGATTGACTCACTGATTGGGTTAAGGCTGTCATAATCCAGTCATTTCCACTCAGCTTTCCCAAATTGTCACACGTGGGCTTTTGGGGGACACCTCACATTCAAACCATAACAGGGATAAAGTTTCCAACACATGAATTTTTGTGGACCCATTCAAATTGTGATGGCCAGCATGGTTGAGTGGTTGCCCAAGCCCACTCTGCACTTCTGCGAGACTCCTTTCGTTCAACAGCATGAGTTTTGATTGGAAACAAAACTACCATTCTCCCGCAGTCTCTGCAGGTGTGTACCAAGGATGCCAGTCATGAGGCATGCCTACATCCTTAGTTTTTTTCTTTGACTATATCATTTGCTTCTTCATAATTTAGCATGCTTAGTTGGGGCCGGTAGCACAGGCAGACCCACTTTTAGCAAGAAGGTGTCCCACCGTGGCTGCCGGTTTTTCTTTCAGGAGGTCTGGCATCCTTGTCTTGTGGAAATCTCCACACTTACAGGTGTCATCTCCTCTTTCTTTATTTTTCTCTACTTGTCAATCACTTGGCATTTGATTCTTCTTTCCTCATAATCTTTTTCCTTTGACCTGTCATCTGAAGTATGTTTTTCTGGAGAATATTTCATCCTGTCTAAAACACTAAAGGTAGAGAGGCATGATTTAGGCTACATCATTCTACTTTATAGATGCTTACCTGTGAGTTGTGTGTCATTATCAGTCAATCTTGCCTCTGAGCCTCAGTGGACTGAAAAAATGAGAATATTACCTATCTCCTGAGATGTCACGGAGATTAGATGCTCACTTGACCTCACCTTTGGGTAGGTGATGAAAGAAGTGAGGAGAATAGGTAAAACCTCAGAGACAATAAAGGTAGGAAGAGAAGATGTCCAAGGACTGAACATTGGAGAGTACCCACTTATATTAGGAGAAAGAGCCCAGGTAGGTTGGAGCAACCTGAGTCAGGAAGATAATTAATTGAGGAGACACAGATGGATCGACTTAGATAAAATTTGTCTGGCAAATGGGAATGGAATCAAGAAGAGTAGAGAGTGGAGTAAGGTAGATAATCAAAGATAATAAAGCAGTTAGAGATATGCCTATCTGTAGGAATGGCAAGGTAGATTATAATTAATAAACCCTGGACATCTCAGTACTTACAGTGATAAATAATTCAGTATGGACTTGAGGAAATATTGCTAAGCATTAAGCCGGATGCATGGTAGATAGCCAGTTGTCATCCAAACCCTGTCTTCCTTTCTTCCAGTTCACACGGCTCCCTAGCCAGAGTCTACGTTTCCCAGATCTTGCAACTGAGTAGTCCATGTAAGTCCTGAATGTGAAGGAGGAAATTGGTGCATCACCGCCTCATTCGCTGAGAAAGAAATTGCTCACTCTACGCTTCCCCTGTTTCTTATTTCGTTGGAGTGCAAATAGATTTGGAGATAACCCTGCTCTGACCGTGCAGCTGAGGACACAATGATACCGCAACATTGGGGTGGAGAGAGTCAGGGTTCTGGAATGACACTGTAATCAGGGCTGCCCTGTCAGCTGAGACTGGGTCGACTGTTACACTGAAGGGACCTAAACCTTATTGCTCAAAAGAAGTGCTACCATTGGCTTCCTCAGCACCCTAACTAATGTGGGGGCATTTTAGACATTTTTCTTTTGGAATGGTCTTCAGTTTATAGGCAGCTTCCAAAAACAGGCCTTGTGTGTGTCCAGAACCAAAATTCTGGGACACAGGCTTTTGGGAGACACAGGTACTGCAGTCGGTCTTTTCCCTTAGATCCTCTGAGCTGGCCTTCAGGCTGTCATGAAACCCTCCATCTTTTTAGGTGAGTCAGTGATGTTGCTGAGGTATCCATGGAGATGGCCCCATCCTTGGGGTATGCATGTCCCTAAGGTGATAGTTTACTGCCTGTGGTAGGCAGGATAGTGGCTCTCCAAAGATGGCTGTGTTCTGCTGTCAAGAATCTATGACTATGTTGGTTATACAGCTGCTAATACCTCAATGTCAATGTCACTTCCCTCCCAAATTCTTATGTTGAGACCCAACCTCCAAGGTGATGGTATTGAGAGATGGGGTGTTTGGAAGGTGATTAGGCTATGTGGGTTGTTGGCCCTTGATTTTGGACATCCCAGCCTTTAGAACTGAAAGCAATGTATTTCTATTGTTTTTAAATTACCTAGCCTAAGGTATAGCAGTCCAAGCAGACTAAGACATTGACAAATTAGGATTGCACATGGAATTTATAGCCAGCTGACTTTAAGATGGAGAGATTATCCAGGTGGGACCATTGTAATTGCATGCATCCTTAAAAGTGGAAAACGGAATTGGAAGAGAAAACCAGGCGAGATGGCAGTATGTGAAGAACTTGGCCTGGTATTCCTGGTTTTGAAGATGTGGGAGGGGAGGGCATTTCTGGAATCTGGAAAAAACAAGAAAGCGGAGTTCCCCTCGGTCTGAACAGGAACATAGCCCTACTGGCATACTGATTTTAATACGGTGAGTTTCATTTTGGACTTCTAACTTCCAGAACTATAAGATAAAATTTGTGCTGTGCTAAGCCACTGCATTTGTGGTAATTTGTTATAGCAGTCATGGAAAACAAATACACTGTCTTAATAATTAACAGAGGCAATTATTGATTTTCGGAGCCTTAGTTCTCATGCCCAGTCTGCTCAGGAGATCAGAACAAGACCATAGGAATGAACAGGTAGTGATAAAATCTGAAGCAATTGTGTTGCAACTGTGACCACAGTGTTGCACTGAAGTTGTTTTCCTGACCCCCACTTTTTCCTCTTTCTCCTTTCTGTCTAGTGTTTCCCTCTTTGAAAGTGAATCACAAACCTTTCATTGAATGGTGTGGCCTTTGTGCATACCCATTTATAAAACTGTTGTGGGGGTAAGAATTACTAGAATATCATGGAAAACAAAAAAAATCAGCATGGTTTAGAATGATTCCAGCAAAAGTTAATACACTGAATAAAATTAGAAACAGTCAATTACTATAAGCATATGAAAAACAGTAAAGCTTTTCATGTGGTTGCTTAACCTCCAAACATAATCATTTAAGCATATTTATGTCATTTAAATTATACATGGGAAAGTATGCAAAACCATAAAACTACTCATTTCAATATCTAATTTGAATGCCTTATCATAAGATATAGTTTTGCATCCTACCTATATAAATATGATGCCTGTTAATCTTAAGTGCTAAAATAGATGTTTTATTCCAAGGACAGCTTCTGTTAGCCAGGATTGTTATTGTATCTTTAAATCCTAGACTTTCAGAGAAGCATATGAAATGAAATAGCCATATTTGTTTTCCTAAATATCAGACCGTCTAGCAACTAGATATTAATTGGGTATTGTCATATTGCTTAGGGGAGCAAACGAGAAAAGTAAAAGAAGTAGTTTTTAATATCTTGGTTGTGGGGTTCAGAGTTTCAGTCACAGATGTGCATTCAATAATACTAGTAAAAACCCACAGATTCTTTCCAAACAGTGTATCAGTTTAAAACAGAAAGTTATTTTTTCTTTAACATGAAGCATGATTAGAGCATTTTCTGATAGAATACTCTGTAATTAAAGGAAAAACTGCACTGTGTTCAATGACACAGGCAAATCTTTAGGCCTTTCCTGCATTCAATGTCTCTCCACCCCTTTTCACTTTTCAGAGAAAACATGAGATCAGTAAGAAGTGTAAATTTTGAAGAAAGGTGGAATTTAGGGAATTAGAAAAAAAATGATGGCGAATGTCAAAAGGTACTAAGGAAATTATGACATTTAAAACACGTTGCTTTTTAGAGACATAGAAAAAGCCAAAGCAAGAAAACCAAAAATCCTACCATCTCAATTCTATGATTGCTTTATGTAAAAGCCCATTTTTTGAACTTTTGATAGCTTTCTCATGCTGTCTGTCATGTTTATGGAACTAAATCTCTTTGTACATCTCTAGGAATAGAAAAACTTTCAGGTCACTGAAGCAATGATTTCCTATATGATACTGTGAAGTCCGGAAAGCTTAAATTGCTTCAAATGTTTCTTTGATCTTTGTTGCAATAGTTCATCAGGGGTTTATGGAGAGATCTGAGGTGCCCTTGCTACCACCACGGGGTGATTATCATCAACCCTGGCACATTAGACTGGTTCTCTGATCTGGGGCTGCTGCTGCTACTGTTTGTATCATTCTGGTTTCCAAGGAAGAACTTTTATATAGTGAGAAACCCTAGATTACCCGCTCTAACAATTTGCATTCTATGTATAAATAGCAAATATAGAGAAATATTCATTAGAGTCAGAAAGGATAGGCACAATAATTTAAAATGTAAAAGAATATATTTCCAAATTTGAGCTTGCTAAGCTCATTTGGACCTCAAGAGTTTGATACCAGTAACTGCAACTCGATTTTTAATGAAGAATAAAATTTAGTGGTAATTTATTTTTCAGACTTTTTTTTTTCCAGGCAGCACATTTTCTAGGCAATGCTTGTGACCATCAAAATAATTGACACAAAACCTTTCCTAAAAATATTAGAATGTGCTTTAAATTTGTTCATTCACTATGGAAACTACTGTTTTTGTTCTTTTACAATTCCAGACTCCTTCCTACCTACTGAGCATCGCCACCGGGGTATGACTTTGTCATCCTAACTTGGTTTCCGAAACTGAAATTATTATCTTGCTCTCTTTCCTTATCTCCAAACTGGTTCCCCTTTCCTTATATTACCTTTTGTCATTGTCTATGTGGTTACTTACACTGGAAACCCAAGAGTTACCCTCATTTGCTTGCTCCTTCAGGGCAATCACAGCCTCTAAGCCCTGCAGATCCCAGCTCTTTCTTATCTCCTGTTTCATTCTCTCTTCTCCTGCCCTACCTTAGCTCTTTTGCTGCTCTTCTGACTCAAGGCAACATTAGATCCTTCGGTTTGCTTATTTCTCTAGTTGCAGACTAACTCCCTTAATTCTATTACCTACCTTGATGTCAGACAGATCTTTTTTCTAAAATACAAGTGGAGTCATATTTCTTGCATTTACTATTTCTCACTGAATCCCTATTGCCTGTATGGCTCCAAATTCCTTTACAGAGTAAGCATGGCTCTTTAGAATTTTCCCTCCTTCCATTTTTCTAGCTTAACTTTTGCTGCACTTGGCCTCACACCTGGGGAAACCATCCATATGGTACTTTTTTAATTTCCTGAAAGCAATATACACTCTTGGGCAGTCACTGTTTCCTTTGCTTGAAATAAATGTCCTCTCTCTCATCTCCAAGAACATTTCCCCGTTTAGGTCACTGCTTCACTTTAATGCATTATATTTGAAGTATTGTTTTCTCTAGGGTTGATTATCTTTTAAGAGCTTTATCATTTTGTCTTTCTGTAAGTCCTTAAACTACCTGGAATTCATTTCTGTGTATTTTGTGCTATAAAGATTCAGTATCGTTTTTTTCCCATAGGGATAAGCAATTGTCTGATAATATTGACTGAAATATTTCCTCACTTATCTGTAGTGCTACTGCTTCTGTATTCTATTCCTTTAATCTGCTTTTTAAATGTACACTATTGTTTTTTAAAGATAGAAGGACAGTGAGAGAGAGAGAACTAATCAATTTTTTATTTAGTTTTTCATGTGGCTTTTGTTGCTCTGACACTTAGTTGTATGTGGTGCTGCGGTTCGAACATACATCCTCGCACATGCCAGGCAAGTGTTATAATTGCTGAGCCACCGCTCCAGCCCCTAATTTACACTATATTAATTACTATAGCTTTATAATATTTTCTGTTATCAGGAAGGGCAATTCATCTACTTTATTCTTTGTCTAGAGACGTCACTATTCTTAATCTAGGTCCTCTACATAAAGTTTAGAGTCAGCTTGTTTTGGGGTTTGATTATAATTGCACTCAGTCCATAGATCACTTTAGGGGAAACTGACATCTTCATAATATTGAGTCATTCTATCCATGAACATGGGATGTTTCTTAACACTTGTAGATATTATTTGATATCTTTCAACCAAGCTTTATCATTTTCTATGTAAGACAATTGCTTGACTTAATTTATAATTAAGCTTGCATTTTCTATACTTAGATTATCTGTGAAGAGTGATGATTTTGTTTCATCCTTTTAAATCCTTTGTTTTTTTTAAATAAAAAAGACTTTTCAGGGCAGTTTTAGGCTCAGGAAAATTTAAAATACATAAATTTTTCTATATACCTCTGACCCACTCCTGCATATGTATAGACTCAACTTTTCTCAATATCCCTCCCCAGTGTGGTACATTATTATAGTTGATGAACGTTTTGGTCAGCTTTTTTTTTTTTTTTTTTTTTTTTTTTTTTTTTTTTTTTTTTTTTTTTTTTTTTTTTTTGCTTCTGTGACTAAAAGACCTGACAAGAATAATTTTAGGAGGAGAAATTTACCTGGGGACACACGGAGTCCACAGGAGGCCAGCTCCATTCCTTGGGGCTTGAGGTGAAGCTGAACATCATGGCGGAAGGTGTGGCTCCAATAGGCAGAGAGCTCAAGGTGTCACATTGGGAAGTAGAGCAGAGAAAGAAACTCCACACCAGACACAGAATATATACCACCAGACACAGAATATATACCCCGAGGGCACACCCCCAATGACCCACCTCCTTCAGCCACACCCTACCAGCCTTCAGTTGCCAGTGAATCTCTGTCAGGATTAACTCATTGATTGGGTTAAGCCTCTTATATTCCAATCATTTCACCTCAGCCTTCCCCAGTTGCCACACTTTTGGGGGCCACCTCACATTCAAACCATAACAATGACGTTACGTTGTCATATCTTTAACATACAAAGATCATAGTTTACATGTGGTTTACTCATGTATGTTTTGTGGGTTTCCATACATGAGCATGAAAAGTATCCACAATTATTATATCGTACAGAGCATTTTCACTGCCCTAAAATTTCTCTGTGCTTCTTGTTATTATTATCATTTTTAAAATCTTTGATACAAGGTTAAGTAGAAATTGTTACAAAAGACAACTTGTCTTTTTCTTCATTCTTTGACTTCTGTCAAGATTTTTTTTTGTAATTTGAATAGATTATATTTTAGTAGTTTTTGGTTTTTTTCTTCCTTTTTCTTCTTTTTACCTTTAAAGGAAAATCCTGCTTACTATTCTTTGTCCTGGTTCTGTGGCTTTGTTTATGTCAATTTTGCAAAGATTTTGCCCATTATTTCTTCAAATATGTCTTGCTTCATTCTTTTATACTTCTTCTGGTATTCCCATCTATATCGATTCTATTGATGAATTTATCAAAAGTATTTTTTTATTTCTTTTAATCTATTTGTAATTTCTAACTTTTCCTTTTGATTCTACCTTAAAGTTTCCATCTGAATTTTAGTAGCGTCTACTTTTTCCATCAGAGCACTTGACATATTAATAACCGTTATTTTAAGTTTCTTATCTGACATTTCCAACATCCATGTCATCCTTGGTCTTATTCTCATGATTGCTTTGTCTCTTCATGTCATGGGGTTCTTTTTTCTTTTTCTTTTTCTTCCTTTTGTTGTCCTCATAACTTATGATTTTTCTTGTATGCTGAACATATTGTCATAGGTATTAGAAACTAATTGAGCAGAACCTTGGTGTCAGGATTTATGCTAAACTTGCTAGGATTTTGCTTGTATTTGATTTGTAGCTATGGTTCCAGGGGCTTCAGGGTCCTCTAGTGTTCTTTTTTTTTGGTATCTCCTCTTTGCTTTGGGGCTTCTTTATATACTGCTCCTCAGAGAACCTGTGTCTTGCATTTTTTTTTCTTTTTTAACTGATCTACTCTCAATATACTGAAACCCTGTTGGGGAGCAATCTATAATCTGACTAAATGTTAGTCTTTCAGTGGGGCTGTGGCCTTCACATGTCTTTCTCTTCTCTAGATGTCTGCTTTTATCTTCTCTGCCTCTGCTCCTTTCCCTGGTTGCAATGTTTCACAACCATTTCCTTAAGGCCCTGTTCCTTGTTCTCTAGTCTTTGCTTTCTTCCCCCACTTGGGTGAGACTGAAAGATTGGAAGGGACCAGAATGGATAGAATTTCCTTTCTCCAACTGGGATAAGGTTTCAGAATTGTACTAAGGCAAAGTAATTCACCTGGGAGACTAGACTTTCTTTCCTTCTTTTGAGGTGTCTCTGGACATATTTTAGAAACGTTATTCTTGCCTTCCTTTTTCTAGAAACACAAGGGTAACCTTTGCCAGATCTCTAACATTAGAACTTGCTGGGGTCTCTGGAGAGAAAGTAAAAACAATGTGGGGCCACTTTCATGTTAATTCACACTTAGTCTCAGGCAGTTTTTAAAAGGACCATTTAACTGTCCGTGTAGGTGATTTGACTCTAGTAAATTCTGCTCTGGTCAACCACTTGGTGTGGTACTTCCCTATCTTTATGGTTGGGCCTTTCTCTTGGTTTCATGTTTCTATTTTGTCTTGTAACTTCAGTTACAAGAAATATGCAAGAAAAGTTTTGATTTTCAGTTTGTCTAGCTTTTTTCCTGTTGTAAGTAGTAACAACTTCCTAGCTTTTTATATGTTGGGCTGAAACCACACGTCTGAATTTTACATTGTTGTCAGGAAACGAATTCATGATAGTGTATTTTGCACATAAAACTTTTTTTTGTTTGTTTGTTTTTGTGGCACTGGGGATTGAACTCAGGGACACTGTACCACTGAGCTACATCCCACGCCTTGTGTGTATTTTGAGGCAGGTTCTTGTGAAGTTGCTGAGGCTGGTCTGCCCTTGAACTTGTAATCATCCTACCTCAGCCTCCCAATGGGTAGCTAGGATTATTATAGGCATGCACCATAGCACTGGCTTGTGCCACACCACCCAGATGAGTTGTTTATTAATATTTTGATTGGGATTTTTAAATTTATGTACATGAATTAGATTGCTTTGTAATTTTTCTTTCTTGTAGTGCCCTTGTTTGGTTTTGTTATTGAGGTTTAATATAATCACATAAAATTAGTTGTTCTACTTTTCCTGACTTTTCTATACTTTGGAATATTTTGTTTAAGATTAGAATTATTTGTTCCCTGAAAGCTTTGTAGAAATTGCCTGCAATCATCTGGATCCATTATTATCAGGAAGATTTTAAAGTCCACTTCGATATCCATTATGGTTATGTGGCGACTTGGGTTGTTGAAATCTTCCTAAGTGTGTTTTGGTAAGTTATTATTTTCTAGAAATTTGTTCACTTAGTCTAAGTCTTCAAATTAATGAGCACAAAAATATTCATTTCATTTCCATATTAATGTATGTAGCATTTTCTCTTTTGGTGTGTATCCCTGTAGAGAAGCTCATAACCAGGCTGAAGATAATTCTTTTTAGGAAACGTCTCTGGTAACCCTATATATGATTAGTTCAGGACTGGTTTTTAAAACATCTACTCTCTGCCACCCTCCAACAAGTGTTATAATGTCACCGATTCCAAAAGTTACATCACCTTCCAAATACTTGCTGTCATTCTGCAGCGTATGTTGGACATTGGCCTAGACTATGTCTGGGTCTGTAGATTTAAAAAGGCCTTAATAATTGGATGTTTTTGATAACTTAACATTTGATGAAGATCTCTGCAACCAATTTGGCTAGATTCTGTGTGCAGCAATCCAATTCAGATGCTGCATTTAGACACAGCCTGTGAATCCAAAGTAACATGAGCAAAGTTCTAGTCACGCCATAGTTTATGGCTGCCAAAATGTGGACACGGAAGCAGTTATTTTAAAACTTGATAAGCAACACAGCATTTTGCAGAACTGTGGAATAAAAGGAATACTTCTAGTTGTCCAATTAGAAAAGCATTTACAGAAATTTTGACGACCTTACAATTGAATACATTTCAATGTATTTACCTGATCGTAGGTTATAGGCTTTAGTTTATAAAATTTGAAAGCCTAATTTATATTTTAGGTAAGATTTTTTTTCAAGCATGATTTGTGTTCTAGGGACTTTTCTATGTTTGGAACTTTATTCTGGTGAGATTTAGTAACTTTCTTGTTAAAAATGAGGATATATTTAATTTTTATTCATTTTAAGTATAATTTATACTCAAATATAGATTTATCTATCAATCAATCATATATTTAGATTCCTAGATGCCTTAGTATAATATTCCTGTATTACATTTTCTGTTTTTTTAAAGGGGGTATAATTTATACACAAGTTAAATTGGGAAGTTGGAAACTTCTTCAGTGTTCATGTAATGTTTAATTTAAATTATTTCCAACCACAGCCCAAGTCTCATGCTGCTATGGACAATCTGTGTTTCTTGGTATATGTCCCAACATTTTATTTAACAAAATAGAAATAGAAGAACAAATATAAAAGCGCCAAATGTGAAGTATAGCTAGAAGGCTTTGACAGACATAACAGCAAAGCTACTTCATCTTCACAGCATTTGATTCAGGGACATTGCAACTCAAAAGTTTTCATCTTTGAGCATTTAATTCTATAATTTAAAGAACAACTCAATACAACATAAAAAGGAGAAAAGTCCATTTCATCCTTACGCACATTAAATCCAATAGCATGAAGTGAATTTGCTCCAGCAAATTCAATTTTGATTTGATTCTGATTATTTCAGAAGAACCTTCTCTTGACCCCTCCTACCAACTTCTTCATTTAGTCAAATTCAAGGATATTGACTCAACTTGGAAAATAATTATTGATGGTTAAACATATAAACTATGTAGATGAAACATGATGTTTAGATCTTGAGATTTTCAGGACACATATTTATAAATGATGTGACCCACATAAAAAGCTATAATTGCCATTCATTAGTGGTTAAAATGGAGACATTAAATATTAGGAAAAAGACTGTCTGGAATAGTAAAATAAATTTTCCCATAGCATAGATTTCTTTCCCATTTTCTCCCCCTTAGTCTCAACCAAGTAGAGGGAGCAGAACTGTATCTGTGTGGGTAAACTGGGACAAACCAGTACATTTTTATTAAGTTATATAAGTCTGTCTTGATTTACTTCCTGAGCTTTTGGCCAAGATAGAATGAAATATCTCATGATGACCTTGGCACAACAGGGAGGAAAATTATCTGACTTGATGTATTCACACACTCTCACATAGTTTAAAACAATTGTTGAACCAGGCTAAAAACTCTAGTTTTTAATTCTACCCACCAAAGCACAGCATAATTAAGCATAAAAGTGCTCCTTAACTCTTTTATTTCTCAAGGATAATTTTTTTAAAAACTTAAATGGAAGTGAAGAAAACCTAGTGATCTATTCACCCATGTCTAAATAATGACCTGTGACAAAGGAAACACATACAAAAGTGGAATTTGTTAAATGAATTTGGAAAGCCAAAATTTCTCTGATTTAAAACATGTTTTATTTTCCATGGGCTTTACCTAGATTCCTTAGAAAACAAAAGGTAACTGCATGGTTCATTGGAAGGTGTGATCTCAGAACAGTAAGAGTGAGGGAAAATTGCTAAGAAGCTAGGGAAGGCACAGAGCAAATCCAACATGGTGCCCTGTGACAGGACCTACAGCCATCACGAGATCTGATTGCTAGATCACATAGAACGTTTCCACAGAGGTTCCGTGGAACACTGCATCTTGGAAGAATCTACTGAAGGTATTTGGTACTCATCTTCTAATTCTTCCCCTTTTCCTGTATTTTGTTAGCCTATGCCTATAAATCTATTCTTGAGAACTTTTGGATTGTGTTATCTGGACCTTTTGTAGAACTATCTGGGGCTCTCATTATCAGTTGGAGATGTGCATGGGAGTTCCCACGGCTTCATTCCGCAGGAGCAGCCTGTGCTTTTGCTAGGGCATCTCTGGACAGATAATGAATTGTAGCAGAGGCCAGAGCTGCAGGATGGTGGCTGGAGGATGACCAGATTTGTGATGGTACTTAAATTGGTTCTGGTACTGGTACACCTGGAAAAAGAGTACGTACGAATTTATGCGTATGTGTGTTTGTGCAAGTGATGAATTACACGCTATATGTGAATATGATTTCTCCTCAGAAGCCTGTAAACTGAGATTATGAGTAAATGTAAATTTAGGGGGGACAGGTTGTCACTGTTAAAGCTATTGTTTTAGAAACTAAGAGAAACCCAAATCATGTCAAAGTTGAGATCCTTTTAACGTTTCAAAGCAAAGAGATTGTTATAGAGCCTAAGAGAAACTGAAATCATATCAATGAGAGTCCTTTAAATGTTTTAATGGGAGTAAAGGAGATTAAAGTTGTGAGGCCAGAGTTTCTGGGTGGCACTAACTGTACTGGCACAGACTGAGGAGTAGAGCTGACATTGTATAGCACCAAGAGGAGGTCTTTGAGCAAAGGTGACTGGGAGTGTTACATGTGGCAGTAGCTTGGGAGAAATGAAGTCAATAGAGAATTAAAACAAGCATTGGGGTAGTTCCCATATCTCAGGGTCTCAGTGGACAGTAGTGTGGGCACATCTCCACCTGGTCCATTTTCTATTCATTTCTGATGGTTGTTTCCTCAATTTGTAATATATTCTCATTCACTTAATTTGTAGAGATGGAAGAGCTTCTGTTGGCCCACCAATCAGCAATAATAAAGGCTCTATCAGGATTGATACATCAAGGTGCCATGGTATGGGAAAATTGGGAATAACAATCAATCAGTACAGTTTGATAGGAAAGGTTATCTACTAGTTGACTAAATCACCACTTTCTCCTTTTTCATCTATTGATTTATGTTATGAGACATATTTGATGCCAGTAATGTTATTTGGAAACACTATTGCTCATGGAAGGATCCTTTATATTCATATTATTTTTTTAGTATGAATTTGGAAATTTCCCAGATTTTACATCTGGCTGTTGGTTTTCTGCATTAGAGGATAAGACTAATCAGGTGGATGGTGATACTAAATTTAGTCCCAGAGAGTCTTTCTTCCTATATGCCATTTTTGATTTAACTCTTCAGGAACTCTTTATATTTTCAGCATGTACTATATAATGATTAATAGACAACCCATCAATATCTTTTAAAATGCATTTTAATTGTTCATTTACTGTTTTACCCCTACTGAGTTATAGACCAGCTTATGAAAGATATTTTAGAACATAGTCTTGCTCTTGGGCCCACCAGTAAATTTAAGGTAGCCAATTAAGATAAAAAAATTAAATGAGACCTTTTCTAGTTTCACATTAATATGTTTTAGTGAAAAATATTTTGAGGAGCATTGATTGTGAAGGTAGTTTTTAAAAGCAAGAAAAATTTTTGTAGATAAATATGGAAATATAAATGGTTTCACTCCCTAACTGCATGCAAAATGCAGAGTTTGAAAACGAAGCTTTGGATAATGTGACTGAGCCTTTTTTTTTTTTTTTTGGAGAAAAACCTTTCAGGCTTCCTGAAAATTACCAAATTCGAACTTCTAAGAATATTTTTGGATCGAAGTAACAGGAGTCCATGGAATGTATGGTGAAGCTGGAACATAGTCCCCTGCCCCTCTGCCCATTCAAACTTGTTTCTGGTGTGTGTGTGTGTGTGTGTGTGTGTGGTCAGTGGATGAAATATTTGGCAGGTTCCATGACTTTTCCAGTTACTATCAGAAAACCAAAGACCTCGTTGCTTCCCACAGGGGCAGAAAGGCATGGAGAATGACTATGTTCTTATATTTAATTTTTTCTCCTCTGCCTACCCCTTTTGACTGGCTCTGGTGATTCCAAGGTTGAGAGGAGGAGGGAAAAGCATGGAGAGGCAGGAAATGCCATGATAGTATTGGGGTTCTCTGGTTTTGGGGGTTTTTCAAAGCTGAATTTTTCTTTAAAGGTCATTTTTTTTTAGAGAGAGAGAGAGAGTCAATTTTTATTGAGTTTTTCACTTGGCTTTCATTGCTCTGACACTTAGTTGTGCACGTGGGTCCTGGGGCTTGAACCCATGTACTTGCACATGCCAGGCAAGCTGTAACCGCCAACCCACTGCTCCAGCCCGGGCATTTTTTTTTTTTTTTTTGAGTCTCTGAAACTTATCCTATTGTGTCCACTTAAGTCAAATTCCTTTGACATAGGTAATGTATTACCTGTCTTCCAGATGACTGTTTTAACTTTTCTCTCAGTCTCACAACATCCAGTAGTTCATCCCTTCCACACTTGGGAGTAATCTCATCCTTTCACGCAGTTCTCTTGGGAAAAATTAAAAACAGTTGCAGGCTGGTTTTCTCCTGTGTGGTCAACATCTGGTCATGAGAAACACATCTCCTTGTTTCCATTCCAATGTTTGTATCCACCGTTCACTTCCATAAAACCTACTTTTTCAACTGCCATCAGCCACTTTATCCAGCTTCTCCCTTGTTGATGTTGTCCTCCACGAGATTCCACCACCAGTTCACTGGGTCCCTAACCTTAGGGGCAACATAGCCTGTTCCTCCCACTTGACTTGAGGTGTAAGCAGAAAGCAGCCTTCCCACATCCTTCAGGCAGTGGGAGGGAAATGCCTTAGTACTTCAACACTTTCTCCAACGTCTTTGTCTTTAATGGCCTCTTCAATCTCAAATTTTTCAAACCCTCAGTGGGCCTTGGGCTAAGGGTCACTGGATTGGCTTTGGCTACCTCTTTGCATGCCAGGTGCAAGTAGCACAACACTTAGCTTTGGAAAGGTGAATGTCTTCCATCAGTGTTCTCTGTTAGGCTCAATACCAGAAGACAAATTAGAAATGATGTCCTTTTAACACCCTGGTATATAATGTAGCCTCAAGAAACTGATGCCATGTTCATATTTTCTGCTTATTGTTGTATGAATTTATTAAAAATTGTGTTACAAAAGTATTAAAATTTATTAACATAATGAGAAATAAAATAGAGTATCCCAAGACCACATTTGCATGTCTTTAACAATTTGGATTGCACATGTAAAAATGATACCTAATAATAAATAATGGCTCAATAAAAACCTGGTTTGAAAATTATCCCATTTATAGAGCAAACACAATGTTAGGCAGGGAAACAAAAAAGAACAAGAGAGTCCTTAACCTTGCAGAGTAGGGCTAGACTGAGAGAGAGAGAGAGAGAGAGAGAGAGGGAGAAGAGGGGATGCCTGTGAATATCCAGATTGGGAAAGGCAGCAGAGTCAGATATGTGAAGCTGGAAAGTAGAAAAGAGGTTTGGCTTGGAGTTAGAGAGCTGGAGAAACTGAATGGTGATTTTTTTAAAGGTTAAAAAACAACAGAATAAAATGTTTTCTTGCTTCTTCTTACAAGGACCTATACAGACATGGTCCTGCTGAAAATCAGATTGCCATTTGTATATATTTGCCTTCAAAATAACCAAGAGCAGATTCTCAGGTCAGTTGGCAATTGCCTGTCTAGAATAAAGCAGAGCATAAAAAAGGCTCCATATAAGTTTCTGCAATTTTTAGAATGAGAAAGGTTATTTGTATCATAGTTTGGAGTTCCAGAAACCATCTCCCCTTGCCCTAGCTACAGAAGTGGGGCTGGTTCTGGTTCATGAACAATCCACGAAAAGTTGGATGAATTAGATCCACTTGGGAGCTAGTAACTTGTTAAACCTCAACATTTGTATGACAGAAGGTATCTTTCTGGGTCAATCTCCTCCCTGTTCTTATTGAGGAAATGTAGCTGCCACCTGGAGGGAGCAGACGAGCCGGAGCTGTTGGAGCTGTGTGGGAGTGTGTGTGCGTGTGGACGTGGGGGGCTGAGGACTGTCCACGAAGTTTATATTCTTTTGTCTTCCAAATCCCTCTGGGAATTTTTGAAACCAATGGATTTTCTCCACATATGCATGTAGACAGGTTTTGCATAAACTTTTAGAGGGTTTCTGGACCTCTTGAAGCCCATCTATGGACCTCTTTTTTTATACTATAAAAATAAAGCATTCAATATGTTCTCATAAAAAAGAGCTTATATAACTTCATCCAAGGGAAAAGTATACTAGAAATGTAAAGGATAAAAATTTAGATATATATGCATGTAAGACATACAAATAAAAGCATCAAAAAATAGGAGTGGATCTTGGATAAAGGGCTCAGGGGAAAAGATGGATCTATACAATATATCAATCCAAAAGTGGTATTGTGGAAAAAATAGGTCCACTTAGAAATGGGAAGAGTACAAAGTGAGTGAAACTGACTCTTTAAACAAGTTTTTGTCTCTAATGAAAAAATGTATAAGAATTTAGTTGGTACTGGAGATGTTATAAGAATAGACATATCCATGGATGAATCAGGAAATAATTAAAAAAAACTTTAATAATTACAAATCAATAAGTCTGAATAGTAGATGAAGAAAATTGGCCACTATTCTTAGAGAACTACGAATAATTACTTTGGACAATTAGTTTTAGAGGTTAGATAATTGAGATTTGTGCAAGATAATTATGTTCTATGTTGTTACATATATACATTCTGTTTTTCATGTTCTCCAAGAGCAGATCTTTCACTTTTAGTGCTTCCTTATAGAAAATCCCATGAGATATAATTATCATTGATAGTAAAAATACGTAAAGCCTAGCAGTCCTATTAGAAAAGTGAGATGAAACAACAAATCCCTTCAATATGTAAAACTATAGTGAAAAAGAAAATCTTATTTAAAAATTTACTTTGAAGTTTAGGCAAATCTGATAAGCTATCCATATCACCTATACCAAATTAATGTAGGTATTTTGACACTTCTTTGTAATGTGCAGTTCTAATGAATAAAGAAAGCATTTAGTGCCATTGAAAATAGGCTACTGAAGGATTATTTTCCACATATGGATTTATAGGAGACATCAGTTATATTCAGAAGGAAGACTAAAACATGATCATCCTAAAAGGGAAACATATTCAAGTATACCTGGAATCAATGGAAGACAATTGCAATACACTGAAACACAGATATTAAAACATATATATATATAAATATATATATAATATATATAAATATATATATAATATATATATAAATATATATATAATATATATAAATATATATATATAATATATATATATATATAATTGAAATTTGGAGTGATCCTGGAGTCTTAATTCGACAGGCACTTATTGTAAGAAATTCATCCAACTTAACAGGGGTATTTTCAGGATGTGAATATCTTGGAGGATGTTGCTGCCCTAAATATGGAGGTGTTATCTGGATGGGAAGTGGGAGTGGTTTCTACTAACAAGACACCCATTTGTACAGAAAGAGTACAACCCATGGGGAAGTGGGTTGTGAAGAAGACAATGACAGGACGGATTTTTAATTGGGATAAACCTGGTAGTAAATCAGATATCTGTCATTATTTTTCCTATGAAGTGAACAGAATAAATGAATGTCTGATGTGAACTAAAAGATCTAGACATATTTTTTCAAAATTCCTAAATACCAGAGTTTGATGTTTAAAGCAACTTATCCTGATATTTTTCAAACAAGAGAGATAGATTATGAATGTTTATCTTTAATGCCAACTGTCCAAACTCAAACTAGAAACATCTGCCAAATGATTTTCATTCTATTTTTATTGATATTTTAAATTTTTTTCCAAACACAATGTGATAGTTGTGTTGAATGTCAATAAGAAAATTCTTGATATGACACCAGGAAAATTGGACTTCTTGAAGTAGCTATAGGCATCCGACCAATTATTTTTTTGTGTTCAACTATTGGGATTGGGAGTTCCATATGGTAATTTTTTTTCCCTAAACATTCCAAGATGTCTCCAATAATTTTTTTATGGTTGTGATATTGAATGAAGATTATTAAGTGGACTTTGTAAGTATGTATCTAATAAGAAAATTATTATACTTCACAATACTTGGCAAAAGGAAATATCTCATCTATTTAGTCATAAGTATAGCTGTCAATTAGAAATGATGACTATCTGTACCTTAATGGGTTTTTGAAAACCTTGACGTGTTACAACTTCCTTTGAATTTAAAAAATGCAATGATTAAATTGTTTCAAATCTTCCAAAAGTAGAATCACTTTCCTAGGAGTATCTGAAATAATGAATCCATGTAAAACCAAAAGATCCATTTGGTTTAAGTTGAAATACCATTGTCATAGTGAAATCCATGCAATTCTACTAGTAAACAATTTTTCGTTTTCTGGCTTCTGATTTAGTGAAATGCAGCATCAGAACAAACCTGTATAAAGTCTGGAAAAAGCATGAAGCAAACTGTTTCTTCAAAGGGAATGAGAGCCCCAGATTGCCTACCATGTAGTGGTAATCTCACTTCCTTTGCTCTAGTGTTTCCAGATACTGAATGACCCTGTGGGAACTTAGAAATATGATTTCACAGAGCCACGCATAAGTTGTAGAAATGGTCAAAATAAGTTAGTAGAAGATACTGCAAGGCATTCTTGGAGTGACTGATGAGAAGTGGCAACTCTTGAGCCTCAGGCTAACTTGTTGCTATTTCCTGATCCTTCAATAATTAAAATGGGGAATTTTAAACCCTTGCACAGTTAAGCATTTTCTTCTGCATATATTAATTATGTCTGTTATGAGTGCCCCTCAAAGCAAAGAGCATTCTTCTTCCTATAACTATTATGTTTTTTTCTTATACAGGGAAGAAAGATCACTTAACAAGATAAAAAATTCAAAAATTCTTTTTATTTATGTACTGTAAGAATAACAGGATGTGTTTATTTCCTAACATTTATCAGAAGTTCTGCACCAGTGTTGCCCTCAGAAAGTCTGCAAATCTTCTTTCCTGCCATTGGGTCTCACTAAGAACCAAGTGTGCTAGAACTGGGGTCACCCTGGCAACCCTAGTTCCCTCACTCTCAGTCACACTTGTGCTTTGCCAGTGAGATGGACAAAATGAAGCATCCTAATGTGAGGATGAGGTGAAAAAAGAAAATGGAAGAAAATTTTGAAGTCGGGTGAGCTAATTTCACACTCCTTCTGAAATGCTTATTAAAACACAGGTGACCTAAGCAGGGTGGAATAGTGAAAAACTATTATATTGTTCAATGTTTCAGAAACAGGAAAATTGAATGCATATATAAAAGATTGAGAGTAAACAGTACATCCAGCGTAGGAATTTAAACTATCCTTGTTCTAAAGGATCCATTGTTCAGGGATAGCAAGAACAATTTAACCCATGAAAGCAACGTGTAAATTACCCTAAGAAATGGTTTTCATTTTGTATGGCTCTCTCAGGACACTCAGTTTCTGTTTTGACATATGTCTCTATTCTCACCATACCCCTTTCCTTCTCTCTCTCTCTCTCTCTCACACACACACACACATTCTCTCTCTTTCTCTCTTTATTGGTTACTTAGTAGATGAAACAACAGATGCAGTGAAGGAGAAAAGGCAATGACAGTAAGTGAAAGCACTTAGAAATTGAAATTAAAAAAACTTCAACAGAAAAATAAAAATAATTTCCCCTTTCTTGATTGTGATGCATTTTGGTGCTGAGGAAATATGGCTCTACTTCTCTCACTTTGGCATTTTGCCTCATTAATACAAAATAGCACCCCTCAGAGAACCTAGTTTCTAATTCAGAGTCCCATTAATCACTGAGCAGGAGCCATTCTTGCAGTATAAGAACGAAATAGTTGGTATTCCCGATTTTACACAGAGAAAGATCTTTTGTAGGCCTTAAAAGATACCCTGTATCCAAAGAAAACAAAATAAAAATGCAAAGAAAAAAAAACTATGGGAGTCCACAATTCAAGTCAAATAGCAGTTTTAAAATTTATTGTCAGCATTAGTAGAGTACAGGGCATTCATGCAAGTGAATTAGAGCTGTCTATTAAACATTTATCTAAAAAGGAAATGACCTAAATTATTTGTACTTACCTAGATATGAACTTGTTCTTTGCATTACAAAAGGCCAGCAGTATTCTGGCAATAAGATATTTGAAAACACAGAGATCCAGAGCCAGGCATGGTGGCACACACTTGCAATGCCAGTGACTCAGGAGGTTGAGGTAGGAGGATCTCCAGTTTGAGGCTAACCTCAGCAACTTAGTGATATCCTGTCATTAAATTAAAAATTTTAAAAATTGAGGATATAGCTCAGTGGTACAGTGCTTCTTGGTTTAATTCCTAATATAAAAACCAAAACCCAAAACCACATGTGATTGGCTGCAATGTCTAGTCATATTTCAAGCTGAGCTGATGTTGCTGGTAATGCCGATAAAAGTTGAATTTGAAAAAGGTTGAATTTCAATGTCTTTTGTGTTGGTTGAAATGCCAGAAAGAGGTGCATTTTTTCCTATATGACATTATGATTTAGACTTTACAAGTTAAGGAATGTGTGTGTCTGTTTGTGTAGGAAACAGAACAGTTTTCCCACCAGATCTAATCACATCTCCTTACTCTGACAACATTCTCTGCCCTTCATTGTTTGGGAAGAGAGATTATAAAGAAAACTGGGTCAGAAAACATGAGGGGGAAAGGAGAAAAGGAAAAGAAACAAAGTCAGGCAGAGGGGAGGAGTGAGACTCAAGACTATCCAATATCTCTCCAACAGCCTTCTGAGCACCATCACCAACCACATCAGCAAGTACCAGTCAGACTGGGAGAGGGGGAAAACGAAACAAAACAACACCAGGTACCAAAACATGAAACCCAGAAAGGTCACAGACTGCTGTGTGGCTTATCTATATTAGGAATGACCTGAATTTTGGTTCTTATACAAGTAAGAAAAGCTCCTATAACCCACAATTCTTTACATAAAATTCCTTGGCAGTTGCCACTGCAAATCTTCTAGTCTTTTCCTCTCTCTGAGAAATAATACTATAAATGCATCTGCTGTCAATCATGGAAGACTGCTTCAAGGTTATGCCAGGTCAGATCTGGAAACCTAAGGATCTGTGAGTGAGGTGTTGATGGCAGGGTGGGTGGCAAATGTGAATGGAGAGAGCTTGAAATTTACAAGCTGCTGTCACAGGAAGATTAGGGCTAAAAGAAGGCATAAGTTTGAAAGAGAGAAGCAGAATGAAGAAAGATCAGGAAGTAGAACACAAAAATATGGTGCTTTATTATAGAGAGGTCTACAGATTTAAAGACACACAACTAAAAATGGTTTCAGTTTATAGCAATTGTTCATGATAACATAGCCCAAAATATCCCACCTTCCTATAGAATTTCTTTTTCATCTCATGCAAACTGCCCGTTTCTCAAGTCATCCCTGTGGTCTTTTAGTTGATCTGTCTTAACTCTTTTCTACTTTTCTATTGAGGATAGTTTCTTGTTCATCATCATAGGTTATGGATGGTAATTATGCCAGTCAAAATCTATGCCTTTGACAGGAAATAAAATGAGCTGGGGAGTAAATAAAAGTAGAAAAAGAAGAGACGAGGTCAGTCATGTCTTCTAGCTCTTCTGCTTCCCCTCAACTTGTTTTCTGATTTCAGTGAGAATATGCTAAATGCGCAGTGAACCACCATAAACTTTCGGACATGCTTTTCTAACAATTCATTATTTTGACAAATTAATAAGTTATACTGAACTCTTTCAATTTTCTTTACCTGGATGAGATGGTTGCTATGCTCTGTAAATTTGCAAAATACAAATAACATTGCTTTCAAATAATGACAAAAATTTTTAATAATTAAAAGAAGAGATATGTATAATGCTTTTTGTTTTCACCATAGAATAGTCACCAGGGTAATTCAGTAACAGTTGAGAGTGGGTGTGTATAATTGATAGAGATTGATATTTCTATTTTAGTGTAGAAGACATCTCAACAGAATGTGTTCATGTTCAGTAACTTACTGCACAATTGTCAACCAGATCTTTCCACATCTAGTTCCTACAATCATATTATTTTTAAAAAAGATTTGAAACCATCAAAGAATTGATTTACATGTTAAACCTATTCAGTCATCCCTTGGGACTAAAACATGTATTGATATTGATTAACAACAAAAACTCCAAAACCTGTATAACATATCATTAATATTTCCCTTTAGTCTCACATATGTAACATTATAATCAGTTCATTTGAAATATGCAACAGATTATTTTTCTTATGTTTTTGAAATTAAAATGGAAGCACCAAAACAAAGACTAGAAGTGACTTGTGATCTTTTAGGTTTACTGAATGTCAGTGGCAATGTAAACAGGTTAAAGGTTAAAGCTGGTATCAATAAAAGCTATAGGTTTCACAAATTATGGATCCAGAAGCATTGTCCTAGAGCCAAATATTCTCCCGAGGTGCCCCACAAATGTAATCAGTATAAATAATAAGTGGAAGAATAGATTAGCTTTAACTGAAATATTTTACATCTACAGACTAAGTTCTGAGTATGAAAAGATTTCTTTACTGGAATGGAAGGAAATTACAGCCCATTATGATAGTTCTCACAAGAAAAGTCTCACATCTTGGGCTTCTGTGACCACATGTCTTGTGGCCTTTCTTGCTGCCTTTCTGATGGTGGCTTCTCAGCTTCATTTTTGTGCTCCCCCAGCTCTCTATGGCCTTTAAAGTGTATTGCTACCTGGGTTCTGCATTAGGTCTTCTTATCTTGCTTTACCTACTTTTTTGGCTCATTCACTTGCAAACTTGGCTATGAAGAACAAAAATTCTCAAGTGCATATTCCCTATTCCACTGGAGAACTCTCAGTCCTGACATTCAGGTCTGAAGATCGATTGTCCATTCTTCTCTGCTCTCCCATGGCCTCTCAAATCAGCGGGCCACCAACAAAGCTCCTAAGCTTCTCTCCCTCCAGTCTGCCCCACGCATTGTGTTTACTTTTTGTGAATAGTGCCCTATTTGCCCTGTGACCAAAAGAGAGAGTAGAATTGTACCAGCTCTGCCTTCTCTGTAGTGAACAAGCCAATTAGCCACCAGCTCCATCATTTCTCCCTCTTAAACATCTCTCTATCTCACGCTCCCTTCACCACCACCCTTCATTTAGGCCGCAGTCATCTCCAAGTTAGTGTAAAAATGTCCTAATGGATCTTCTTGCCTCCGGTCTTGCTTCTCAAATGATAACCTAGAATACAAATCTGTTCTTATCATTTTCCTGTTGAAACTCTTTAATGTCCCTATGCTTTCAGGTTAAGTCAGTCTCTTCAATGAGGTTTACATGGGCCTTCCTGATGTGACCCTGGCTGCTTCCCTGGACTTCTTTCTCCCTTCTATAAAATTTGTGCTCTTTTGCAGAGCCAGCCTCATCACCTTCTAATTTCAAGTCCTCAAATGGAATATTTCTCTCTCCTCTCGTTGGGTCCTTGCTCATGTGAATCATTTTTCTTACATATGGACAGACTATTTTGTGTTGTAGTTACGAGTATGGAATCTTAAACAGGACTGCCTGCATTGGAATCTGTGCTCACTATTTCTTAGTCCTTAACCTTCCTGGGGCCTGATGATGTGATGTGATGATGCTGATAATTATGATAGCAATGTCAGGCAAGTATCTGCCTTTCAGGGTTATTAAGAAGATTTCATGTGTTGGATCTAGTAAGCACTCAAGGAATATTAGAGGCTATGATGACATCTCATTATAAGTTATTATTTTCTTTGAAATTCTTTTCTGAACTCTTGCATTTGATTCCTTTGTTTTGTTTTTTCACAGCACTCTGCATGTATACTTACGGTTACAGGTATTATACTGTATGGTAATTGACTCGTTCTCTTCCCTAATTGATTAAATTTCTTCAGGTCAGGGTTTTGTTTTACTCCCCATTACTCCTATAGCATCTGTGTCTGATTTATAATAAGTGTTCAATAAATATTTCTCAGGAAAATTCAGATAATTTGTATTTAATCACAATAAGCCACTCAGCTTCAACATAGAAAATCTTTGCTTTTTCAAGAGTTAAGAGCTCAGTGAAAAGATGAGATACAACGACTGTATTTACATGTTCTGTTGTGAAAATGTATTTTAAGGAAGAATATATATTTAACAGGGTGAATTGACAAGATATACAGTTAGTTGGGCTTCTCCCCTAAAAACAAAAAAATATGGAAACAATTATGAATAGCTTCCAATGTATAACCAAAATCAGCCTGAGGAAGCTGCTTTGCGATCAGTACTTCTGAGTGTTTCTAAACCTACACGATGCTAAAAGAAACAGGGGGAGCATGTTTCCTAAACTGAGAGAGGAGTGTAAGTGCCATAGGCTTAAAATTTTCAAGAAATTTGTTATGAGAAACCAGGAGAACCTCACCCATATAAATCAGATTCTCCTTGTTTCTTTCTTACTCTTTTCAAGACCAATCTCTGCGCGCTGTCATTCTATTGGTCTTTATTTTTGTTCCCATTTGTCTTTCAGTGCATGCCACTGCTCCTTGTCCTACTGATGTCCATCCTTTTAGAGAATTTTAAAGTTATTTTGGTTGGAAGATAGTTGCTGAAAGATGATCTCTGCTATTGATCTACTCTAAACATGTAAAATGAAAATGGTTCTGAAAATGGCATTTTAAAAATTTTCATTAATTTTTTTTGTTCTAATTCAGAGCAAAATGGGAAGTACACATCTAGGAACAAATAAACTCATTTTTTATAAAATTGAGCAGATGTTTTTATTTATAATTAAGGATATAATTCCAAGATGAATTTATACCAACGGAAGAAGAGCAAAAAGAGCAGGCATTTTGAAGATATACTTCATATTCCCTTTGTCCCTCATCCTTAATGTTTTCTGTCATGTGGACCCTAATAATCACAAGTGCATACATTATATGGAGGAGAGAAGTTTATCAAATGGGCTAATTGAATTGAAACAAATTGGTATTAGATGTATGGAAAATGAAAGAGTAGATGATATTTAATGGAGAAATATACAAAACAAAGAAAAAAACACTGCAAAATTTCTGTAATCTTGTGACCATTGGTTGGCATCAAGTCAAGTGAAGAGTCAATGTCTGAGAGAAGCATTAACTGTGCCGGCAGCACTCCCAGATACTTGGGAGTGAGTTATTATCTCGTACGTATTCTCTTTCTCTTTTCACTATTCCATTTTGTAAAATTTCAAACATAAAGGAAAGCAGAGGGGGATAATAATAACGGACATGCAGCACCGATCAGGCAGCTTTAATGAGATATCATTATAATAAGGTACATATATATATGGTCAATTAGGGTTCTGGAAAGAAAGATGACATGTTCAAACGGGGGAATTTGAGCACAGTTAATAAAGGGATTGCTGTGAAGTAGTTATTGAAACTCAGAGAGGGTGTCAGTCTGGACTGGTGACCTTCAGTAAAAAGGCCTCTTCCACTCTGGCAGCCTGACAAAGAGAGATTCTGGATATGCCACAACATTAATGAGACTTGGAAACAGTATGCTAAGTGAAATAAGCTAGTGATAAAAAGATGAATAGTGTGTGACTACTCACATGAGGTGCCTAGAGTAGACAAACCCATAGAGGCGGAAGTGTGGTTATTAGGAGCTGAGGAGAGGAGGGAACGGGACTTTTAAATGGGTGCAGAGTTTCAGTTTTGTAAGATGAAATAGTTTTGGAAATCCGTTGCACAACATTGTGAATGTATTTAATACTACTTAACTGAATGCTAATGGTTACTACAATGTTATTGGCTGAATTGTGTTTCCTCGACTTTCACAGTCTAAGAATGTGACTTTATTTGGAGATAGGGCCTTTAAAGAGGCAAGTAAGTTAGCATGAGGCAGCTAGGATAGGCTCCATTCCAATCTGACTGGTATCCTAGTGAGAAGAAATTTAAACACCGGGAGACACCAGGGATGCACACACCAAGTGAAAAGATCATGTAAGGACACAGTGACAAGGTGGTTATCTGCAAGCCAAGGAGCAAGGCAATAGGAGAAACCAAACCTACTGACACCTCTTGTACTTCCAGACTCCACAACTGTGAGAAAATAAATTTGCTTTTGAAGTACACAGCCTGTGGAATTTGTTATAGCAGCCTTAGCAAACTAATACAGATGATATATATACCACAGGAGCTGAGATATGCCTAAAAGGAAACTATCATGTGGTGTTGAATATGTCTCTCAAAACATTATGTGTTGGCTGCTGGTGGAACTGCAAGCTGGTTCAGCCACTATGGAAAGCAGTGTGGAGAATCCTCAAAAAATTAAGGATGGAACCACCTTACAACCCAGCTATCCCACTTCTGGGTATTTTCCCAAAAGAGTTAGAATCAGCATATTATAGTGATATGGCTTCATCAATGTTTATAGTAGCTCAATTTACTATAGCTAGATTATGGAACCAACCCAGATGTCCCTCACTTGATGAGTGGATACAAAAACTTTGGCACATATATTCAATGGAATATTACTTGGCCGTTAGAGAAGACGATATTATGGCTTTTGCAGCCAAATGGATGGAGATGGAAAGAATTATGCTAAGTGAAGTATCCCAATCTCAAAGACTCAAGGGCCGAATGGTATCTCTCATCTGTGGAAGCTAGAATACATGCGGAAGCAGTATGTTAGATGGCTAAGCTAATAATAACTTCAAATTGTACGATTCTCAACGCAACAAGGAGATGACTCCCTAGGGTACTTGGAGGTGTAGGGAGGGGGATGGTGGGGAGGATGTAGGAAGAACTCCTAGGAGCCTGGAGGGTGGGAATATGGGGGAATCATCTCAGATGGAGATCTCTGCCCTCTGCAAGACATCCATTTAACCCAGGGGTTCTTCTGGGGGAAATAGCAACAGGGGGAACCCAAGCTGGGCATCCATGGCATGGCATTAGCCCTGGATAACTAAGTATACATGCATTGGTTCTTGAATGTATGATAATGTTTCCCCCTCAACTGTAACTTTATATCCATCTAATAAATAAAAAAAATAAAAACATAAGCCTAAAAAAACATTATGTGTTGAAAACAATCTACAAAGTCATATGCTAATGTATTTGGAGGTACGGTCTTTAGGACACAGTTAGGAGAGGGCCCCCATAATGGTTTAGTGAAGAGAGAGACCTGAGCTAGCATATTTGTTCTGTCATGCTATTTATGCCCTCCCCATGTCACAGTGCATCAGTAAGGCCTCACCAGATGCCGCACGGGTGCCACTGTCATGCTCTTGCACTTCCCAGTCTCCAAAGCCATGACCCAAATAAACTCTTATTCTTTATAAACTACCTGGTCTCGGGTATTCAGTTATGCACCAGAAAATGGACAGATATGCTATTAATTAGCAGGAAGAAATTATTTCTCCAGCACATGCTTTGGAAGTCCTATTCCTGTTAAAAGTGGGAGCTGGAGAGCCAGGGGTGGTGGTGCCTGCCTGCATTCGCAGCGGCTCTGGAGAGGGTTGGTCTGGATTCTTTCAGGCAATAAAATCTTTTGGCAATTTCTTCACTTTGTACATGTCTCAGTAGTTTATTCCTTTTTGTACATTTATTGGTAGGTGATATTTCATTCCCTGAAGATACCATAATTGGTTTATTTCATTCAATAAAGGATATTTGATTCTTTTCTCAGTTTTTGGCCATTATGAATAAAGCAGCTGTTAACAAACATTCAAGTACAATTGTTTGTAGGAACATATGCTTTCACTCCCTTGGACAATTACCGAGATTTCTGAGTTGCATGTGCATGCTTACATTGATAAGAGATTGTCAAACTATTTCCCAAGGAGGTACTATTTTGTATTCCCATCAGCAACATGTAAGAGTATCAGTTGCTCCACATTCTCACCAGCACTTGATGTGGTTGGCCTTTTGAATTTTAGCCATTCTAGTTGGGGATGTAGTGGTTTCTCATTGTGGTTTTAATTTGCATCTCTCTGAGGACCTGTGATGTTGGGCACATTTTCACATGCTTATAGGCAATTTCTAGTTCTTATTTTGTGGAATGTCTGTCCAATTTGTCCAGTTTTTTGGGTTGTTGGTCTTATTATTGAATTGTAAGAGTTATTTATATATACTGGATATGTGTGCTTTTTGTCAGACATCTGTTTTGTGAATATGTTTGCTCAGTCAGATAGACTTGCCGTCATTTTCCAAATGGTCTTTTGAAGAATTTTTTAATTTTGCCTAAATCTAACATTATTCTTTCTTTCTTTCTTCTTTCTTTCTTTCTTTCTTTCTTTCTTTCTTTCTTTCTTTCTTTCTTTCTTTCTTTCTAGAAGGACTGTGAGAGAGAGTGGGAGAGACAGAGAGAATCAATTTTATTGAGTTTTTCACATGGCCTTTGTTGATCTGACACTTAATTGTGTGCATGGGTGCTGGGGTTTGAACCCATGTACTTTGTGTATGCCGGGCCACTGCTCCAGCTCCTACTTTTTCTTTTATGGTTATTGATTTTTGTGTCCATTAGAGAAGTCGTTTCCTTTACCAGTCATGAAAGTTTTTCTTCTGTCTTACAAATTTTGAAGCAGGCCTTTTATAACAGACATTTACTCTGGAATGGGGTCATTTAAAATTGAAAATTAATAAAATACTGTAACAAAAATAATAGCTAGATTTAGAGTCATGGCTAATGGTTACATGTTGAAGATAATGATGTCAACCATTTTGGTGTTGGGAATAGCAATTTCCAAAAGTAGCACATCACCTCTACAAAATGGAATTCTTATTCTGCCGTTGAACAATATAGGGCATTACTGGAACTGAACTTGTGAAAGTTGCTCATGTTCATGATCAAAACCAAAATGAGAATAGAAGCAAACCAAAGGCAGAGAGGACACAAATCAAGGCAGAGAGGACACAAATCTGACAAAGGGTTCTGCTAATATGGGAGAAGCAAGGGACAGATAAAAGCAAGTCTATGTTATTTATAAGTTGCATTATATATTTGTGCTCAAGTTAAATAGAAGCTGAAATATTGTTCGTTTTGTTTTCCTAATTAAAGTTCTTCAGCGATTTCTTTACTTAAGACTTGAAGCTGAGAGCTTGGTGCACTCGGGGAGAGCTAGAAGGTGGAACTCAGCTGCGATCCGAGCTGGACCACCGACATGAGATGCGCTTGCAGCGCCTGGAATTTTCTCTGCATCCTTCTCCTACTCCAGGTCCAGACAGATGAGAGATACCATTCGGATGGAGATGGAAAGAATTATGCTCAGTGAAGTATCCGAATCTCAGAGACTTGTACATTGTTGGGGGGACTACAAATTAGTACAGCCACTCTGGAAAGCAGAATGAAGATTCTTCAAAAAACCAAGAGTGGCACCAACATATGACCTAGCTATGGCATTCCTTGGTGTATATCCAAAAGATCTAAAAGTAGCATACTGTAGCAAAATAGCCACATCAATGTTTATAAAAGTGCAGTTTATAATATCCATGCTATGGAACCAACCTAGGTGCCCATCAAGAGATAAATGCATAAAGAAAATGTGGTATACATACACAATGGAATTTTACTCAGTCATAAAGAAGAATGAAATTGTGGCATTTGCTGGTAAATGAGTGGAAATGGAGAACATCATGCTAAGTGAAATAAGTCAGATCCAGAATGTCTACGATTGATTGTTTTGACTCATGCAGAAGCTAGACAAGAATCAAGGGGGCAAAACAGAGAAAACAGCAGGTGGCATTCCATGAAAACAGAAGAAACATCTGCGGAGTGGAGGAGCGATTGATGGGGACGGTGCAGAGACGGGAAAGGGAAGACAGTGAAATGAACGTGAGCACACCTTCCTATGTACGTATTTGAATATACCTCAGTAAATATCGTATTTATGTATGCCCATAATGCAATTTTGAAACAGCTATAGTAGAAGAGTGATTAGTAGAGAACAGGGAAGAGAGGGAGGAAGGAGGAGGGGGAAAGGGAAATTACTGAGGACTCAATTGGAGCAAATTTTATTCCATGCTTGTACAATTATGTCAAAATGAACCCCAATATGTGTATAACTAAAATATGCTAAAAAAAAGTTAAAAAAAAAGACTTGAAGCTGAGATACCTGAGTCAAATGGTACCAACCAACATTCTAGCACTTCAGCCACTTCAGCCTGCTGTAGTCCTTAAAGAGGCTTAATTCACTTCTAGTGTGGATCTTTGAGAGGATGGTTTTGAAGGTGGAGGGTAAATCATGGTATTTCTTTGCCATCCAGGGTTTTGATAAGGTGAACAAAAGAAGAACCCCATGTCCATTTGAGAGCTAAACTTGAACTGAACATTTCTTTACCTTGTGAAATGTTCAGTTAAGTGCTTTTGCACTTTAATTTTCCAGCCTGGACCAAGACCAGAAATGCCAAAATGATATGAGAAAGGCTGTTCTTACTGTTTTTCTGGCTGGGATTGGAAGAGAAAGTGCCAGCAATCTTGTGAGAAAGCCTGTTCTCTAAAGATCTGCAACCCAGTTTGCAGAATCAAGGGGTTTGGATAGTTCAGATGAGTTTGGCTGAGTGTCCTGGTGTGCTCATCCGAATCACACCCTGCAGATAGCATTTTGTCTTATCGAAGTCAACCACAGAATACTCTGTGTACTTCTTCAGACATCTTAACCATTCTGTGTGCCCATCCAGATAAAGCACTAAAGGCTAGCTGAACACTGCCAAATTGAAATGTTTGAGTGTCATCCTTACAACTAGGTTTCAGATTTCAACCTGAAATAATGAAAACAGTAATCACAGTGATAATTTTATGGGTTGTTTATAGAACTGACTTCAAATTGTATCAGAGTCTTTAAACTACACACAGCATTGGAATGATTTAACTTAACCCCTCATTTTATACTTTTGAAATTTAAGGTTCAGAGAGGTGAGTAGCAAGTTAGAAGCAGAGTCCAGCCTACACAATAGGATCCCCTCTTTCCCACAGTGCATCATGATATAGTCTGAGTGATTTATTTTCTTAACCTATATGAGTCTAAAAAAAAAGAAAACAATGGCTTTACCATAACTATATGGTCATGATGTGGCCAATAAAATGGAAATTCATCTGATGTACTTAAGTGGAAGACCATCATTTCAACCTTCAGGTCTGGAGTGTGAAAAATATATTCAAGTCTATTTAGATCTCTCATTGATATGGCTTTAATATACATTATTTTTGGGTGATATTATATGTTAAGAGCTTTTCTTTTCATAGACTTTTGAAACATCTACAAGAAAGGAAGTTATTGCTTTGAGGACCCTGATGGGGAGTACATTCACACGCATCAATTCAAATACCAGCAGTGGAAGTAAACATTCATTGTCACTGTCCTTTCTGGAATATGGTAGGGACAAGACAGCCTGAGTGAAGCAAATGCTTTTGGTGGCTCCACAGAAAGGCTCAGTGTTAATACCTCGACTAAAAATCCTGGCCCAAGAGGGAATGAGTGACCTCAGTTCCAAGAAGCTTTGCCAGTTCATTGCCTGTCTTCCTGAAGCAGTGTAACTGTTGTTTCACAATTATTTTGTATGTGAATACAGTGACGTCTGCTCACTACTAAATCTACAAAATGGTGATGTCTCCCTATTGTCAAAACCCTCTTTACCCTCTTTCTGGCATGCCCCCGGCTTCTTTTTTTTTATTTATCCCCATCCCTACAACCACAGTTTTTTCCCCTCTGCTTAGTTGGATAATTTAATTCAAGTTAGTGTTTTAAATATAATAGCATTTGCAAATATAATCATTGACTTAGTTTTCTCATTGGTCAAAGATCGGCGTTGACCCCTGTGATCTCTGATTTTCCTCCATCTCTAATATGTGGATCAGGGCCTTTGATTACACACCTCTTCTGTTTCTCAACCAGGCAGCCAACCAGACACCCTGTAGTAGAGACCACATATATTTGTGTAACAACAATATTATGAGAACCTGGCATGAAGAATGTAAATAGATTTCCAACATGACTGCATCGTATCCTCTCAACAAGTAGGAAAAAATATTTCTATATGCATAGCACATACACTGCAGAGTTTCTATAATATTAAACACTTCAAAGTTATGATAAAATCTGTGCTAAAACATACATGAAGAACTTTGGCGACCACTACAAGTGCAGCCTCAACTCTGCCAGCTTCATTTTTTCTTTACCACCCAGGCTAAATATGCACCTGTTGGTGTAACATGAAGAAACCTGTACTATTGACCACAGCTGTCAATTTAGTCTTCAGATATTTAAAAAATGATTTAATTCTTCACAAATATTGGCTTGGATAATGCAGGCACAATGACTTTTTCAGAGTACTGTGGAAAGGCACCATATTCGTAACATGATAGTAGTACATTTGATTTTACTCATATTATTTACTATCATTGATTTTATTTAGCAGATGTCACAATGTAGGCAATTTCTATTAATGGGAATATTGAACAGTTTGGAACTGGGCTTTCAAGAAAACCAGCTGGTTCAGAAATGATATTTATATACACATGCATTTTATGTGATAACAAACTTAACCCAAAATACATATTTTTCACAATGTAAGATCTCACCTAATTTGCTACTCTTTAAATAGCTGTCCATTTTACTGTTGTTAAACCAAAACACAAAACAGTTTCAAAGAATTCCATCTTACTATGAAATACAGAACAGTATACATTAGAAATGTACGAAGTGGGGTTGGGGTGGTGGCTTGGCGGTTGTGGCACTTGCCTGGCATGCGTGGGTACGTAGGTTCACAATGAAGTGTTGGAGCAATGAAAGCCATGTGAAAAACTAAATAAAATTATAAAATTGATTCCGTCTCTCTCTCTTTCTCTCTCTCTCTCTTTCACTCTCTTTCGCTGTCCCTGTCTCTTAAAAAAAAAAAAAAAGCTAAATAAGAAGTTAACTCTGTGGAATCAAAGAAGTAAAGAACCCTCTATAATATTGGGTATTTCCAAACCAGAATCTGTGTATCCAAGACAGCAGGAACAAAGATCCTCTGTGGTGGCTACCTGCCAGGTGCCAGGCAGGACATGAAACAGGCCTCTTCGTGGTTCTTTGCCCCACTTTCTCTTTCTGAGTCCCGCTGAGCCCCTCCCCACCCTTGCCCTCTGGCTGCTGGGCTGCCCTGCACTACCTCCCTGCAGTCCACCCCTTGCTACAGGTCTGTGTATGTCACCCTCCTCTTCACCCCTCCTTCGGCAGATTATCAGATTAAATAGTGAAAGCTGAGTATCAGGATCCTCTTTGTATGAAATGGATCCTGTAATTGAAATTTGAAAAGGCAGTTTATTAAACCAAATAAATGCAAATTAACGTGGGAGTGGTTCTAAACAGGAACAGACTTCCTCTAGGATACTGTCATTTTTTTTTTTTTTTAAGAGAGAGACAGGATCAATTTTATTTATTTTTTTCATCTGGCCTTTGTTTCCTCTGACACTTAGTTGTGTATGTGGTGCTGGGGTTTGAACCTGGGTCCTCATTCATGCCAGGCAAGCACTCTAACTTCTGAGCCTCTGCTCCAGCCCTCAATGTCTTCTCTTTTAAAGCATTTTTTTTTTTTAAAGAGAGAGAGAGGTAATATCAATTTTATTTCAAGTTTATTTAGTTTTGCATCTGGTTTTTGTTGCTCTGACACTTAGTTGTGTATGTGGTGCTGGGGTTTGAACCCGCATCCTCACGCATGACAGGCAAAAGTGATACCACTGAGCCACTGCTCCACTGCTTCAGCCCTCTTTTTTTTTTTTTTTTAAAAGAGAGAAGGACAGTGAGAGAGAGAGAGAGAGAGAGAGAAAAGAATCTGTTTTATTTAGTTTTATCTGGTTTTCACTGCTCTGACACTTAGTTGTGCCTGTGGTGCTGGATTTTGAACCCAGGTCCTCATGCATGCCAGGCAAGCACAATACCACTGAGCCACCACTCCAGCCCCTCAATGTCTTTTTAAAAAATTATTATTATTTTAAAGAGAAAGAGGGACAGTGAGAGAGAGGGAGAAAGAATCAATTTTATTTTAGTTTTTCATTTGACTTTTTTTGGTTGTGTACGTGGTGCTGGGGTTTGCACCCATGTTCTTGCACATGCCAGGCAAGCACCGTATTTGCAGAGTCACTGCTCCAGCTCTCAATGTCTTTTTTTTTTTTAATTTAAATTTAAATTTAAATTTTTTTTCAGGGCTGAGGACCAAACTCAGGGCCTTGAGCATGCTAGGCAAGCACTCTGCCATTGAGCTAAATCCCCAACCCCTCTCAATGTCTTTTTAATAAATAAAAGAAGGTACTTGATAAGCCATCACTTTGCTTGTAATACTCGGCATTCTGTTTCCAAGTCAACAAAATTCTAGCGAGGTTAAAGAACTGTGTATTCAGATGCTGGGAATGAGTAATGCAGATAAATAAGATGAAAAGACCCTTCCTTTACTTAGTAGCAATTAATCTAATATTTATTAAGTTTTCTGAATGAATAGTAGATTCACACAGTTCAAAAAAGTTATCAAGGTCAAAAACGAACACAGAAAACATTTCTCTTTCATCAGTCTCCCATCTGCTGGTTTCCACACTTACACCAAAATAGATAATGTATGTTATTAGTTTCTGGTGAAGATTTCCAGAGATTTAAAAAATATTTTATATAAGTAAATGCTACATATATTCCTCTCCCTGATTTTTACACAAACGTAACATACTCTACAGACAGTTTTCCTTCTTAAAAATATGTCTTAACATATCAATAGTATGGAACATACCTGTTCTTTGAATTTTATTTTTATTGAGATTCAATAGTTTCCCATTATTTGGATGTGTCATGGTTTATTTAAACAGTTCTTTATTGGTGAACTTTTAGATTGTTCCAATCCTCTTGCTATTATAAGAATTATAGCAGCAGATAACCTTGCACATTCATAATTTCGCCCATGTGTGAATATATCTGTAGAATAAACTCTTAGATTTGGAACTGCTGAGTCAAGGAGTATATGCATTTTTAATTTCAATAAATATTGCCAAATTGCCTTCCAGAATGATTATACCTATTTACGCTCCCACCAGCAATGAATCACTGTTCCCGTTTTTCTATATCTTGCCAACCTTAAGGGTTGTCAAATTTTTGGATTTTTACCAATCTGATAGTGAAATATGGTATCTTGATGTAATTTTAATTTGCATTTTTTTCATGGAGAAGTGATTTGAACATCTTTTCATACACTGTGAGTCATTTGTATTTCCTTTTCTGTGAACTATTACTCATTTCCTAATAAGGTTTTTTTTTTTCTGTTTTAATTCTACCGTCTCTTTATATATTAGAAAGTTTAGTTCTTTGTCTTTACTGTCAATTGCAAAATTTTAAAACCAAAACCAGTTTGTTTCTTTATACAAAAGAGTTATTTCAAATATAAATAATGTGGATAACTTACGTTAGTGTTTCACGTCATTTTGCTTAAACACATCTGTGGATGAGGATAGAAAGATAGATGGACAGGGTGCATGTGCATGTATATAGATTTTTTTAAAGGCCCTCTTTTCCCCCCTCAAAACACATAATATCATGTAAATCAGTTATGTATTTACCTTCAGGGTCAAATCTTCTGTAAGCAAAGGAGGAATGTGAGGGTATGATACAAAAGGAGTTCAAATTGAATTGCCTACTATGCACTATATATGTGAAAACCTATGAGACACCACAAAGCCCTGACTATAAACAATACTGGTGGGGGGGGGTTATTATTCTCATTTATATCTTATATATATATGTTTTCTTAAAAAACAGGTTTAGAAGAATTAGCAGTTCGTCCAACTTCACCTTCCTATGTGTTAGACCTTGACCCTAATCTTTTACTTCTGTTCTCACTACTTCTTTCCTTTTCTCTTTCCTTCCTTCTTTCTTGTACTTATTGAGAGTATCCTATCTACTAGGTTCTTAGATGGTCAAGCCCAAATCCAGTGTTTATCTGACATCCTTTCAGGATTATTTTCTCATTGCATAACAGATGTCTTCCAGAACTATGTTAGGAGTGCTGGACTCTGTTAGGAAGCTGGCCACTATTTTGCACACGAAAACCCAAAGCACAGGTCACTTTTAACCATGATGTGGTAGAATGTAGACAAATGACCTCCTTGCTTTAACGGCTCATATGAATTTTATATAGAATTGCCTACATGTGGGATTTAATGCCTGGGGAAAAAAATAAAATGAAAGACTAAACTAAAAATGGCTCCAAACACTCTCCAGGATATTAAAGTGAAGTGAACCACATAAAAGACACATGACATTTGCCTGTGAATAGATAGACTGAGCATTTTGGTTCTTATGCTAGTTTTTAGCTGCCAGTGATTCTTGTGGCACTGATCCAAGTTTTCAGGACACTATCACATTTTTAAGTTTTTCTAATGAATTATAATAACATTTCTGTAGTTTACATCAAATTGTGTTGAATGGCATTTTTAGCAAATTGTGTCACTTTGTGAATTTCCAAATTTTACAAAATTTCTTGTGCCAAAAAATAATCAGTGAAAATGATTTTGTGTGAAACTTTTTGAAAGCCAAGTTTAGCTGATTTTGCTAAACAGCACAAGCAAACAATTTATTCAATCTTTCTCCAAGTCCTTTTTCTGTGCCTTGTTCTCTGTTTCCAGGGCCCCCACGCCTCTACTCCCCCATTCCATCTCCCCCTTACTAAGCTTCTTTCACTCTGTTTACTGGCCTTTGTTTCTGCTCATAGTTCGTCTTTTTCTAACATTATCGGCCCTCCCCACACCCTCCAATCCCTAACTATACCAAGCCTTGGGCTATGGTTTTGGGTTGAGGTCACAGAGGTCATGGATTTTCCACTGAAAGAAAGAAAAAGGGGGAAAAAAAAGAATGATCACTTTTGCTCTCTCTTCTGCCCTTGGTGCTAGAAATTCATTTACAAGTACCCTGGCAAGCTTTATTACTGTGGGATTGAGACAGACAGCGTCTTTAGCACAAGAGCCATAATATTGCTTAGGATAAAAGAACATATTTATATATGCCTGGACTCATGTTCTAAGATCTTTGTATGTGGATGGTTAGAGTACCTCTGCAGATTTTTGAGATTGTTCTTCTGAACTGATCTCTTTCCTGCACAGGGAGACAATAAATAGGAGTGCAAACAACATATGTTCTAGAGTCAGAATTGCAGGCTCTAAATCCTGATTTTCTAGCCATTTAATCTCCCTGAGTGTCCGTATTCTCTGTTACCAAATGAGAAAACCAGCAACTGGTATAGTAATACTTAGAACACTAGCTAATTAACAATGCCTTCATGCTGGGCGTTCAGCTAAGAACTTACATGGCTCATCCCAAACCCTTTACAATACTAGGCAGTAGCATTGATCTCCCTATTTTGTGAATGAGGAAACCAAGGTGAGGAAATAATAAATTATGTTTTCTAGGCCATTTACCTAAGAAGCAGAGCTGGGTTTTATCAGAAGCTAAAGCTTATTTTTTGAATCATGATAATAGGTATGCACAAGAATTAAATGCTACCATACTTGGTACCAAAAGTACTGGAGAGGGTTATTCTTTTTTTCTGTCTGAACTATTTTAAGGCTAGAAATTCCAGGAGGCATAGAGACTGTGTCAGTTACTGGGTTTGGCTTCTTCCAGTTTTTATCTCCCTTATGTGGGTGCAGATCAGACCAAAAGATGGTGCCTGAAGTCTATGACTCAAACCATGGGTGATATTAAGTCACTGCCAACCCTATTTCTTTGACCATGTAAACAATTTGGTAAAGTGGCTAGAAAATATCACAGCAAATGGCACCTGGGGAATTGTCTGGCTTCAGGTCAGAGATTGCCAGGAGGCTGTTGTGTCTAGCAGGAGCGAGTAGGGAATGGGATTAAGACCTGAAATATACCCACTGCCAATTCTCTTCGTGGTATTCCTAATGCAAGCCACAGCAGCTATTATAGGGACTATTGACTATTGTAGAAAAGCCACATAATTATAGGGTAGCACTCTTGTGGCTTCCATGTGTGTCTTTGTGATCCCAGGCTATATGGAGACCAGGGACCACGTGCTAATTTCTACCTGCTGAATACAATTTGCTTTGCAGGAAGTGATGCTTTCAAGAACTTTCTCAGAAACTCATCTGGGGGCAGGATTTTTGTGTAAACCGCATGAAACTAGAAAGTTCTTACAAACAATTCATTGGTTTTTTCTGCTTAAGAAGAAGAATGAGTCTTTTGCAAGGAAGATCATAATATAGTCCTGAAACTAACTGTGGCAAATGCCTTAGGTATGGCTGCAAATTTGGACTTCTGTGAATTTAGCTATGTCTTTTAAATCACAGTTTGTGAAATCAGTGTTATTTTTGAGGTTTCAAGAGGTTTTTGATTATTTTGTGACCCTTTCCCTAAATAGTGCCTATGACTTTGATACAAGAATTTTTGAAGTACATCACAATCTCTTGCTATCCCCTGGGGCCTGGGTCAAAATTCCTATCGTCTCTATTTTAAGATGAAACACAGAGAGTTTAAGTGACTTGCCTATGGGCTCCCAGCAAGCCACTGTCTGTGTTGGACACACACTTTTTATGCTTTTGGCTTTAGATTAGTTCACTGAGCCACATATTTCCCCCAGCAATTATTTAGACACATTATGCATCTGACCTGGATACACTAGCGCTTATTTCCCATTTACATAATGAAGAATGCATCAGCTTCCAAAGGAAAATTTCCTTAACACAAAGTGCTATGTTTAAATACGGACCTGGCCTTGTATGTTCAGGAGGGATCAGGGAACAGAGTGACCCTATCTGTGGCACAGGCCTGGAAGTGAGCATTCTGGGTAAAGTCCTGTTCAGAATGGAGTGGAGACAGAGGGCTGCTGAACCTTGTGGAAGAAAGACAGAGGAGACATTTGCTTTGCTTGGGTCTTTCTAAATGTAAAATGAAATTTAACGGTGGAATGCAGAATCCTTAACTGTCTTTTAGACAACTAGAGTGGGATCTTTAGGAAACACTGGGGGTAAAGAAGCTTAGTTTAGATGCAACAATAAACATGGAGTCTGGCTTAAGAGCGAATCCTCCCTTTTTTTCCTTTTGTATTCAGGAGGATGGATTTTAAAGACTATTTCTAAAAGCATCTGTGGAGAATTAAATATCATAGTTTGGTAAGGTGTTCCTTTTTAAACTATTCTTATTAATAGTTTTTTAAAAATAAACCTATGCAGTTCTATCATAAATTTATGAAATGAATTTTAGAGAATACAAGAGGCAAGGAAAGGAAAGCAGCCTGTATTCTACTATTCAGGGGGAGCCTGTATTGGCATTTTGGTGTACCTTTCTCATTTTAAAGAATGGGCTTTTTTATAAACAGTGATTATGTATTCAAGTATATAATTTGATACTTATTTTATACATACAGAATTATTCTGTACATATTGCCTTATAACCTGCTTTTAAAAGATCTTTGGTCATCAGTTTTCCCAATACCTTTCCTGAGGATGCATGGCATTTTGTGGAAAGGATCTGTCATCCTTTATTTAACTAATCCCTCATTACTAGACATTTAGGTTGTTTCCAGTTTTCTCTGCTATCATCAGGCTATGATGAAGATGTAAATTTTATTTATAATGGCATCAAATCATATATTTTATTTGCATCTTCTCAAAGACCTAGAACACAAGATTACCAAGCAATATGACTGCTGTATTAATCTTTTAGTGGGAAAACTTGAGGCCAGAGCTTTGCTGTGAGTCTAGCCAGGGCTAAAGTGCGGTACATCCAGCAGTAAAGTGCTCATTCTCACTCACGAGAATGGAGGTGAACTCAATGCAGAGAGCTGTGTGGGGGCTAAGGAAATATGTTTATCATGCAGACTGTAGAATGGTAGAATGACCGTTAAGATCCTGAATGCAACACTTAAAATGTGTTAAAAAAGTAGTAAACCTTTGAAAAGTGCTTGTTCAGAACATAAATGTATTTAGTCTGGTTGTCCTTGAACTGTCCTTTCCAAGGCACATGTTTAAAATAAAATGAACAGAAAAACTACAATTTCCCCAAGTAACAGCAACAAGCCCCCCAACTCAGCCTTTTGCTTCAATTGATTCTCTATTAGCTATATCTGATTTTACTTTTTCAAAGTTTTGTGGATCTCAGGGCTGGAGCGGTGGCTTGGGTGGTTACAGAGTTTGCCTGGCATGTGCAAGTACAGGGGTTCAAACCCCAGCACACATGTACACACACCTAAGTGTCAGAGCAACAAAAACCATGTGAAAAACTCAATAAAAAATTGATTTTCTCTGTCTCTCACTCTCTCTCTCTCACTGTTCTCCTCTCTAAAAAAAAAAAAAATTGTGGATCTCACTAGCTGTTTTTCAGAAGGCCAAGTTGCCTCATATTTTTTTTCTTCTGTAGGTCTGTATTGCTAAAAAATAACATTAATTTTTTTTTGTATCATTTACTTTAAGCCAAAAATATTTTGTGAACATTAGAAAGAGGTCCTTTAAATTCTACCCAGTCTTACCTCTTGCCCATGCCATATGTGTGTATGTGTGAGAGAATGATTTTCAGTCCTGGGGTTTAGGTGATTTATACCTGAGCTACATCTCTAGCCCTTTGGTTTTTGCTTTTTAGTTTTTAGTTTGAGACAGGATCTTACTAAGTTTTCAAGGTTGGCCTTGAACTTGTGATCCTTCTGCCTCAGCCTCCCAAATTACTGGAATTACAAGTGTGTGCCACTGCACTGGGTTATTATTATTATTATTATTTTTAAGAGAGAGGGACAGTGAGAGAGAGAGAAAGAGAGAGAGAAACGATTTTTATTTAGTTTTTCATGTGGTCTTCCTTGCTCCAAGACTTTGCTGTGTACGTGGTGCTGGGGTTTGAACTCATTTATTCACGCATGCCAGGCAAGCGCTGTAACTGCCTAGCTACTGCTCCAGCCCTTATTATTTTTTAATATACACATTTTCCATGACTTTTCAGCCAGCACTGATAATAACAGACAAGAATGTTTAAGCTGAAGGGACATGTGATCTTAGCGAACTGTAGCAATTCTATAAAATGAAGTAATCCAAAACATGCATTTTTGGCAACTCAGAGACAGATGGCTTGTACCTTCTATGCTGGGACCCAGAAGTGGCCTAATGATGTCAGCTTTCCCCCCCTCCACCAGGCCCCGCCCACAGTTTGGATGGCTCTGTGAACAAGGTTAGAGAATAACATGTTTTGTTTTCCTTCTCCTTGGGGTGACCATTGTCTCCGCTTAGTCCTGTGCTCAGTGAGTCATTAATTAAACCCAGAATCTTTATAAGTGACCTGTTGCGGCATTGAGGTTTATTCCCAACTTATTCTGCTTCACTGCATAATATTTGGTCAACGTGCCCTGTTTTTATTTTTTTTTATTTCCCTCATTCTTCCTCACTCTATGAGGATTCATTTTTGAGATGGAGAGCAAAAGGCTAGGTTAAGAAAAACACAGCTACCTCCAGAGTGCAAAAACTGCAATAAACCCATCACCTCTAACAACAGCAGAGCAAGAAAAGATAAAAAACAGCCTGCCAAGAATGTAGTAACCACCCATTCACTTTTAAATGCTCTCCACACTTCAATGCACAGACCTAATTACTTTTCTGCATTCCCAAATCCACTTTGCCCGGACTGCAATCAGAAACCTGGCGTTAAAATATTTTAGACTTGGAGGATCAAGACTAATTATGGGCCTTAGCCGCACCTTTTGGTTTTTCTCCCCCTTTGCCCCTCCTTCTCTTCTCTGGGTTACTTTAAAACACGCTCCACTGGAAGAAAGGCTGCCCAGTCCCAGTTGGGGGTGAAGCAGTGAGGGAATAAAACAAAGAACAACTCAACTCAATTCAGTAAGCTTCAATGAGGCTGGTATATTTAATGTGAGCCCAGGGTTAGCCCACAGAATTGTGGCAGAATGCAATATTCTCAACAAAAAAAGATGTGTTTAAGGTCGGGTAAGGCCCCATAAGGCTGTTGTTGGTGTTTAAGCAGTCCACTGAGGTATTTAGCACCGAGGGTTTCTAAACATTCCAGCTGAGAATTAAACCACAGCTTTACAGTAGCTGCTCAAAGGTTTGGGGGGCTGGGAGCGTCCCCTCCTCCTTGTATTGAAAGGTCAACAAACAGTAGGAAAGATCATGTCATAACAAAGATGAAGTCACCTATTATAGAGTATAGTGACAGCTAATAGCACTATCAGAGGAACTAATCCAAGGAATTAAATAGTGTAATTGTTAAAATAATATCATGGTTATTAGAACACCCAAGCATGAGACAGTCTTCATTTTATGTAACGTGAAAGTATTGTAGGTGAGCTTAGCCTTCCCATGACAGGCACTTGTTATAAATATGTAAATATTAGAAAATTGCTTTAGTACTACGATTTTCCTGCAGCATACAGAATGCATTTTTGATACACAGATGTTATGTTTCATGGCATTTACTAAACTACTTTTGGGTAATTTTGCCGAGAGTTACACTCTTAAAAAGCTTTCATTCACACAAAACAATTTACTGTGGAAGCTGGTGCTAATGTTTGACTTCACTGAGGCATTTTTAGTTGCATGGACTTAATAAGACAAATATTAACACACAAAAAGCATAGTTTCTCAAGACGAATTCCGGAAACAGCTAAGAGAAGCTGAATGCTGAGTTTACTTTCGTGAAACTTCAACTCCGAGCTTGAATTCCAGTGTTATAGATTGGATTTGGGCATGTGTGTCTTATGTTTACAGAATTTTTATTCAAATATTAGAAAGAAATGTGGTCCCTTTGAGGAGATACATATGTCACAAAAATAGAAGAACCCTCAACATCAAGAACACATAGAACTACCAGAATTCTTCCCTATCTAGTTTTCAGTAGTTAAGAAACCAAACCACAAGTTGTATGGAAAGATATGGTTCAAAACAATAAGATGTTTCAGATGGTCAGAATTTACAGGGTACTTAAAAATAATACAGGGAGCACAGATATTGGTTCACAACTACCAATTAACCCTCCATGTTAGATAGGTAATTTATTCCACTCAGAGGCATCAAATATCAGAGAAATCATGAGCCAAAACAGTAATTATCTGCAGGGAATTCAAAGGCTTGAAAGCCAATAATTCCAAAGAAATAAAAACAGAGTTCTTTTTATTGCATAGACTTCATCTTAAAACCCGTAATAAGAGTCAGACCCTGACTGTGAACCTTTATACTTCAAGGTGAAACAAGGAGGCTGTAGAAAGTAAAGACAATGAACATGGGGCTTTTCTGCATAAAACTCTCTGGAAGTAGAGGTCAAAGAGCAGACCTCGCTGGCGCTCTCTATATCACACAGTCTTGATCCACCATGGAAATGAAGGGCTGGATTGACCAAAAGTGGGAAGGGGAAAAATATTAAATTATAGAGCTAAAGAGGATGACAATAAACTCGATTTTAAAAGCCTAGCAGTTTAATTTGAATTTTTAAAGCTTGAGTGAAATAAAGTAATCTTCTCTGGGATAAAAAAAGTAATCATAGAATTTCTTAAATTTTATGGCAAATTCTTCTTAAGAAAAGCATTTATTCTTAACATCTCATCTCCTTTATGCTACATTCATATTTCATAAGGGCTAGTCTTAGAAATCTATAGCTAGGGAATCTGGTCATTGCATATACCATTTGACAATTAAGGTCTTCCTCAATGTTATTTTCACTTTGGTTTTTTAAAAAAAACATTTTTCTTATGTTTTTGCTATATTAAAAAGAACAAAAACATGAAAGCCCTGACTCAACACTGTAATAAATCATCTATATTTTCTGTGGGGAATATACTAACCTTTGGTGTTTCTACCTTTTCTAACACATGGCATCTTAATATGCTGTATGGGGCCCTGACTTTTACACGTTTACTACCAATTTCATAGAAATTCATGGGAGTAACACCTACTTTTCACTTAGCAAGGACAGGGTGCAAACCCACATGCCTAATTTAAATGATGCTCCTACCCCTTTTCTTTCCATAACTATAAATCTATGCCAGATGTTAAGGAAAGAGGATCCCAACTTCCTGCAGTTCAGTTGCTCTGACTACCACTGATGATTCTCCTTCAGACACAGGAGAACACACTTGTATTTCCTATAGCAAGCTTTCCCAATGGAACAGAACTTTCCAAGATTTCTGTTTTTTGTCATAAATTATAGATTGATGTTAGAAATGGACACAGTGCATTCTAACAATCTAAGACATGGAATCTGGCCTCTTTGCAGATTGAATAAAGTATTTGGGTGATGTTTGAGGACTGTTAATTAATAAGATTTGTATATAAGAGATTGTGTAGCCCAGCTAGTTGCCTGGTGAACCCCTCCAGGTAAGTCCCAAGGATCCCACCTCCAAGAGGTTGAATTAGACATTTTGATGCTCCCTTGCAGTGTTTAATGTGACACTATGATTTGTAGTTTAGATCAAGACGTTTTATTGTATTTAAGAGAGCACTTTATTTTCTGACTTTAGGTGTGCAAAAATTTTTAAAAATACATTTATTTTAGAAACTACATAAAAAATTGCCTGTATTTGAGTTGGCAGGAATATTGAAACTCTTATACAGCCAATGCTAGCATGCCATTTTTAGTGTTTCAAATTACTTAGCACATTTTAATTCTCTCATGTTCCTTTTTCAGGGGTTTCGATAGGGGAATAGCGGCGACTCCTTTCCAAAAGTAGAAAGCAAGTACCTAGGTTATGAGAATGCTCCTTGCATCCTGACTATTCCTCCGAACTTGGATGCTGAACTGATTCTTGTTGTGTAAATGGATTTTTCATATTAACTAAGCAAGAGAACAAGAGGTGAACAAAATGAAGCTCCTCTTGGTGACTCATGGACAGGACAGAACATTCAGAGGTCATTTAGCCTATGTAGCCAAACACTTCACTTGCTACACTTTTCTTTATGGTGATGACTCTCACATTTGGATTTTCATTCCTCATTACCTTTTGATGTTTTGGTCCTATGTCAACTTTACACAGCCCATTGGTATTTGTGAATTCCCTTGTCACATGGAGCTGAATGAACTTAGAGTCAAACTCTGTCTGGTTTCCCTACTGTCTCCTGTTTGTGGTGTTTATTTCCTTTTAACTCAAAGACTTGCCGATGTCTTTCCCAGATCTGGATGCTTCTCTTTCTTCCTGGCTTAGCATTCCTTTATAAACAGTAACACTATTGCCCAATTTCTCCAGATTCAGTTCCCTAAAGGCATTTCCATCTTCTTATCTTTCATGTTTCATAATTATCAGTTCTAGAATTTTTTCCTTTATGGCGAGTGCTGTGATGTTATTTCCTTGCTATTCCACAGTCATCCGACGACCCCAGACATTTGGCACACCTTTCCCGAAATTAGGGTAACAGCCTTACAGCAGTTCTTCTGTCTGCCTCTCCCCACTCTGTAATTCTGCCATTAAACAACTGTAATACTCACCTCCCCTGCTCAAAGCTTATAATGACTCCAAATCTCCCGATATGCCTAAATTTTGCTGCCTGAGTTTCTCACTCCATTTCAATTATGGAATTGTTTTAACCACCATTCCTGAGTATTATTGCAGCCTAGACTGGTTACTTGTATTTCCTCATTCTCAACTTTCAACTGTGGCCCTTTCTCTTCCTATTTACCTCCCTAAATCTTAATCACTTTTCAGCCTCTTCCCCATGAGATTTTCGTGCTTGTTTTCATCCACTTTCATCCCCTTTCTTTTGAACTCCTAAACCACATCTTGTCTTTAGGTTTCATGATCACTGTGGCAGCTTCAGAGAAATGAAAAGAACCCTGGATTGGAGTTAGATAAACTTGGTTCCAAAATAGATTTCAATGATACATCAGTGCTGGAGCTGGGGCAAGTCATCTTATCTCTCTGAGTCTTTATTGCTTTTTCTTCAAAATGAGAATATTAACAAAAGGGATACAAGATGCTAACAAATGTGAAAGGACTGATATGTAATAATATCCTAAGGTTTAGTTGAATTTGATTCTTTCAAATTATCTGCATATCTATTTGTCTTCTGAATTTGACTTTTGGAGAGCAAGGACTGTGTTTTACATTTTCTTGCCCTCAAAAGCCTTGGATATTGTTATACAAAAATCTGGAATAAAGCTGCCATTGTGGAAACTTGGCCTAGAGTTTTCCAACAATACGTGTTACAGCTAGTTCCACCTCAGACTTGGAAAACACCAGGAGTGGAAATGAACGAACAATCACCATCTAAGACTTAAGTGCTGTATGGAGAAATCCCATTCACATTAAATTTTTTGTACAAAATGTCATCACTTTATATGAAGTCTTAGACCCTGGTTACTGGATACTTATCCCGATTTTCTTACGAGCTAAATATATTGGTAAAGATAGATTTGAAAATGTCTTAACTCCACCCAAGTAATTTCTAGTAAATACTGGCAATTCATTCACATGATTATTTTTATTTATTTATAAATCATTTATATATATATTATGAAGTACAGATATTGTTCTAGCACTTTACAAGTATTAACTCACTTCATTCTCTCTGTACTCTCTGAGTGTTACAATTTGGGTATGAGGCATTCCTCTAAAACTCCTGTTAATGCAGGAATATCCAGCATTGAAATGATCAGTTTATGAGAGCTAGAACCTAATCAGCTTGTCCTAGTGTGAATGGACTGACTGGGTAGTAACTGTAGGGAGGTGGGGTGTGGCTGGAGGAGGTGGGTCACTGGGGGCGTGTCCTGGAAAGGTTGTTCTTCCCTGCTGTCCCTCTAGTCCCCTCTCTCTTCTGACCCCAAGAGGGGAGATGCTTTCCTCTGCATGGTGCTTGAGCTATGATGTTCTGTCTCACCTTAGGACCAGAGCAACGAAGTCAGCTGGTGAGGAATTAAAAGCCCCAAATAAACTTCCCCCCCTCTAAGTTGTTCTATTTGAATATTTTAGTCACAGTGATGAAGAAGTTAACTAAAACAAGGAAGCAGTCAGTGTATTGTGGATTTTTACTGATTAGGAAGCTAATGCACTGAAGGCTGAGCAGCCGTGGAAAGTTCCATCGTTAGGGAGGAAGAAGCAGGACACAAATCCAGGCATGCAGCAGTGGACTCGTCCTATCCTCAACCTGCGGGCTTCTGTTGAGCCTGCTATGTTTTTACACTTTCCCCCTTGTGTGCACCACTTTTAGTGACTCCAGGATAATTCTTATAGATCTTCGCAGTCGTATTTATACATTCATGACAATCCAGCTCAATGAGCTATTATTGTTTTTTGTTTTTTATTTTTGAACAACCTTACAAGATTTTAACAAAATAATATAAAATGTGTATAAAATGTGTAAATATTCTGGATATTGCAATTATCCCCAGGAGTGCCCCCCCAATTACCCCTCCCTTATCCCTCCCTTCCCTTTCCCTTTATAACTCTAAAAAAGGTATTAGATTGTAAAGCATTACATCTTATCTGGATTTAACTCATGTTACTAGACCAACTTTCTCATCGTCCAGGGTCTAGTCCCCACCTCCACCTATGAGTGGAGACAATCGACCCTTAGATCTCTGTGTTAAGCTGATTTTACTCATCATGATCTCTTCCATAACCATCCATTTACCCTCGAAGGCTGCAAGGTCATTGTTTCTAATTGCTGTGTAATATTCCATGGTATAAATGTACCACAGTTTTTGGATCCATTCTTCCTGTGAGGGACACCGGGGTTGTTTCCATAGCCTAGCAATGGTAAATTGTGCTGC